>CM061133.1:41244395-41461888 GCA_030789695.1 Scilla litardierei
CTCATTAACTCCTTCCTAAGTATTAGCGGGAGCCTAATGGTCGAGTGAGCCGTTCGCTTGACTGAGTATTACTCCGCCTTAATAACGGGTTGTTGGTTGTAGGCTCTAGATGGGCCGCATATTTTGACACCGTTTCGCGGTCCGTACCCATGCACCAACAATGGCCCCCCATCATCCGTGTCTCAGGAAACAGTGCTGATTGAGACCGCATGATGTGTATTCTCCTTAAATGCGCACAGTCTTCGAAATGGTTAATTTGATTTGTGCCGCCAAAAACCTTTCGTTTCTAAATCGATCCTCACCGCTCTTTGAGAATGGTCTTGGACACGTGTCGCTCATCGGCCATCTATTTGTTGAGCTCCTCTGTATAAAAGGAAGGGATAAGAAGAAAGAGACTTTCTTGCTCAGCCTCTATTTTATTTTCGAAAGCTCAACTCCTTCGTTGCTTCCTTTGGAGTTAGCTTGATCTTACTAAGGTACCTTCCCTAATCGATCTTGATTCCTCTTTAGATCCATATAGGCATGTTTCCATCGGTAAGGATACAGGAGCCCTCTTATGAAGAACTCGTGATGCGCCTTCGATCTCCTTAACGCGACGATGTCCCTGGTAATGGGAAATGGGTTCGCACAGAACCAGCGCTGTAAGGACCTTGGCTATGTGGAAAATACTAGAAGGGATGTTAAATAGTGTTTATAAAATTTGAACGATAGGTATACCAATTTAAATCCTTAACCAACAATAAATGCGGAAATATAAATAACTCAAATTGAAACAAGCTAACAAAAAAGGATGTTTCAAGGGTTCGGATTACCCAAGTCCAATCCCGACTTGTTCCCGGTAATCCTACGTCCCTTCCACCTGGATACCTCCGGATACTCAAGTTAAAACCCTAACTTGAGGTTTCCTTTAAACCCACTTGTAGCAATCCTACAAGTGTAATCGAACAATAATCGATGTCTTTGACTCCCACAACTTGGGATCCAGCAAACCCACTCTCACAAACCGAGAGTGAAATTGAAATATGAGATAATGAAATTCGAAATGAAAAACACTTACAAACACCTATGCCTTGAAGTAGCACTTGAAGGAGCAAGTGTGTCTCTGTGTTGATGTCTCTTCCAAGATGAGAGAAAGACCTTGTACTTGCCTTCACCAAAGCTTGAAGCTCAGATTTGGTATAAGTGGGAAGACACGATTGTAGTTAAGATTTCTAGGGCTTGAGACTTGAGGAAGAGAGAACTTGAGAGATTGAGCTTGGGAATGAATACAAAGTATTCAAGAGGTTCAATGAGTCTCCAATGGAACAATAGGAGACCCTTTTATAAGTTCTCTAAACCCTTCAAGCAAAATACCCAAAACCCCCTTTGAAATCCGTCTGGAAAAAGCCAATGGATAGAAAATACGCACCAGGCAGTCGACTGATGAAGAACTTACAGTTTCCTGCTGCACTATGTCAGAGGGTAGGTGAGAATTCAAACAATAACTTACCACGTAGGACAGTCAACAGATGAAGGTCTGACAGGCGCCTGTAAACAAACAGGCGACTTAAAAACCTTCTACATGCGACTGACATTATAAGAGTGCAAGTGGTGAAAACTCAGGAAATTTGGGAAGCCATGACAGGTGACTATAGAGGAATATACATGTGACTGTACCATGGACAGGCTCCTATAAATCCTTCTTACATTGCCTGTAAAAGCAAGTGCAAAAGATGTCAAAACTTAGGAAGTTTGACAAGCTGGGACAGGCGACTGTAGAAGCATATACAGACGACTGTGCCATGGGCAGGCGCCTGTAAATTATTCTTACATCGCCTGCAGACGCAAGTACAAAAGTTGACAAAAATTTGGAAGACTGAGCTAAGATAGACAGTCGACTATTTAACGAGTCACAGGCGCATGTACATAGTACTACAGTTGACTAAAGATATTTATAGCAAAAAGTCCAGAAGAGCAAGTGAAAAAGTATGTGCATAACATGCGACTAGAGAACAAATCTCAGGCGCCTGTATGGAGATAGACGCCTGTAAATCGTTCAGTAGTCGCATGTATGAACACCAAACAACACATGCTTGAGAATTAAGAATTGGAGGCATATGAATAGAGTTTAATGCTTTCCTAGGATAGAATGAAAGATGTGTGTGTGCTCCAACATAATTCTACTTCTAAGCTATATTCTAGGAAAAAAGAAGAAGAGAATAAAAAGAATACATTTGTTTTTGCCTCTCTTCTTTCTATTGAATGATCTTGAAGTTTCAAGAAGCTACAATCTTCATCTTCGGTCATCCAATCCACTTTACGAGCTTTGATTGATCCTTGAGTGACATCCATTGCTAATTGATCTTCATGATATGCTTAGGCAATGGATTAACTGCAAGTAGGGGATTAGTCATAAGTATGTATGTTTGCTCATCATCAAACCCAAGTAGAGAGAAGTCCAATACTCAACATTCTCCTCGTTTCTGGTGATGACAAATAAACATAAATCAAAAGAAAATAACCGTGCTTAAAAAATAATTACTTCCCCTACATAGATGCCAATCAAGTTAGTCAATATAAGTAAGGGCATCTGTTGATCAATTAAAGAAAATATGTAAGATATGCATGAATGAAATGATTTCAAGATTAGAAATTTAGGATTTTAGAATCCAAGTTCACTATATCTTACTCCCCCTGAATCTAAAGGCAACTTCAACTTGGATTCAAGTTTAGATTATACTTAGCACAAAATTATGATTTGTTTATTTCTTTCCCCCTATGGCATTATCCAAAAAGAGGGAGTAGAAAAACAACAACAATAGTGCTACATAAGAACCAAAACAATCATGAGTGTTTAAAGAATGTGATACATATTCAATGGGATACCAAAATAAAATCGAGAAAACATGAAGGTGCATCACACTGATTATATCAAATACTCATCAACAAAAGAAATTTTAGTTGACTAACAGAATGAGAATCTAATATCAACATTACATATGCAAAATGTCTCACATCACATCCTGTATATAAAAGAGCACACAAAGAAACAAAATTGCACAACATATATACTTGGATCACATCAATATATATATATATATATATATATATATATATATATATATATATATATATATAAAAGAAATACATGGAGTATAAAAATGACTAACCACTCCACATACAAACAAAAGTATGACCATAATCATACAACATCCAAAAGTAATGTACCGATACATCAATACAACCATCACAAAACAGATATAAAAACAGACTCACAATCTCAATACTAACACACAAAAAATCTAAGACCAAGGGTGAGAAGTCTCCAAGAAACATCAATCCAGATCAACGATGGAGGAGTCCACAGGAGTAGCCAACTCAATACAGAAATCACGTGGCTATGGATCAATAGAAACGTCCTCGGGAGGATGAGTAGCAGCATCAACAGAGGAAACATCCTAAGGAGCCTAAGAAGCAACCGGCTCAGAAACAACACCAACAAAAGGATCAGGAATCTCAAAGATGATTGGACGAGGAGGCTGAGTAGGCTGAGCATCAGCAGATGGAACAAATGACTGGATGTGGGAAGGGAAGGGTATGCCCTGATGCTGGAACGACAGATAGAACATCACATAAAGACCAGATACTTTCTCGTCCAACTGGACAAGAAAGGGATCAACAGAGGGTGTAACCGATGAAGAGGGTTGATCAAAAGATGGAGCAGTGGATGAAGAGAGGCCTGAATTCTTTGATGCAGTCAGAAAAGCCGAAGTAGACTTCGTCCTCGCTGACGCATCAAGAAGAGGGCCAATAGGAATAGGCTCAAAAGGATCCAAATCAATGCCGAAGTGGCGAAAGACAACTGTAAGAAGACCACCATAAGGAATATAAGAGGAGGAGAAAGTGATCCCTACATGGTCCATGCGATCAAGGATAACTCCAGCCCAATTTACCTCAATCCCCGAGAATACAACATACATACACTTAAGTATCTCATGGGATGGCTGGTCAGAAGATCCATATTTAGGCAAGATATTGGACTTGACCACGTGGTGGACAGCCCAACCTCTTGCTGTGAACATGGATGACTTGACCCAGAGGTGAGAATGAGAGGAATCTCCCTGAACATGTCCCTATGTACAGACTGATCCAACTCAGCAATAGAAGAAATGAAAATATCAGAAGGCAGTAGCCAATAGAGGGAATCCTAAGAATGGTCCCTAAGAGTGTGGGATTAATCTTGATGAGGGTACCCTGAACCATAGTATCCAATATACCAGACTTCGCATATTCATCGCAAATGCGGTTAGCATAAAATACCTTAATAAGGAAGGGATATCGTCGAGGAGAATCATCGTGAGAGTAGCGGAACAAATCGACCAATTTGGTCATAGAGAGGAGCTGAGACAAATTCTCTGAGGTAAAGGCCAAATAGACCATAAAACGCCCTCTGAGGAGCTTGATGCCAATAATTGAGTGAAATCTCGCCAAACATGCGTCGTCACGACAGATGGGGACAAGAGGGGGCAAAAGCCGAAGGAGAGGCCTCGGAAGGATTATGGCCTTGGGGCTGAGTATCAGGAATGCCTTGAGACTCGGTGCAGGGCTCGTCACGGGTTTCCTCCACATGAGGAGTGGAGGTCAGAGCAAGGGGCTGCTAAGTCTGAGGAGCTTGTCTTTGCCTACGTTTGAGGGGAATCTCATCACTAGATGAAGATATGGGCATAATCAGATTCAGAGTCATGCAAAAGCTCAGATGATGGGGTAGCATTTTTGGTTCAGGGTTTCTTGCGGCCCTAGTTTGGAGGAGGCAAAGGAACCCTAACCCTAGGTTCCTTTGGAAGCTTAAGGGACTTGCCCTTAGCCGAAGAGCTAGTTTTGGGTGCCATGAATCAAGAAATATATCGAATAATTTAAAGTATGGCTAGAATCGACAGAAGAAGTGAGGAGAAAAAACCACATGACGGAGGAGGAAGAAGATCCAAGCTCAAAACGACTATGGAGGAAGACTCGACGAACAAACGACAGCTACAGGTGTAATCGAAGATCGGAGGAGAGATGGAGGGTTCTCGTTTGAAGGGAGGAGAAGAGGGAACCACTCGGAGGAGAGAGAAGAAACCATCTGATCGACGGTTATAAGAAAGAGGATAAGAGATCTAGGCCGTTGGATCAAAAATAACGGCTCAGATCGTGGGCTACGAACCGCCATACTCATAGGACAGTCGACTTATGAACAAAGTATAGTCGCATGTCAAGCCCTTAAAGAAAAATGACCAAAAAATAGACATGCACCTGTAGAAGGAATTACAGTCGCTAGTATATGGACAGGCGCCTGTCAAATGACTTACAGGGGCCTGCTGAAGAATAAAATTCTGAAGAAATTTTAAGCCATCTCTCTGGAAAATTGGTGATAATTGGGCAGTCGCCTGATGACCAAAATAAAGTCGCCTATCCGAAGACCAGTCGACTGAAAAGTAACCATCAGTCGCCTGTGATGAATAAGAATTATGAAGACTAAAAATATGGATATTGGGCAGTCGACTGTTGAAGAGATAAAAGTCGACTGTTCTGGTTCTGAAATCCAAAAATGAGTTAGAATCATGGATATGAGACTACTCACCCTTAGATCTATACTCTAATAACTCTAAAAGCATCAAATCACAACAATTAACATATGGATTAACATACATAGCAAGCGTATGAATCCAATCATAAAATCAACAAAATTCTCCAATAAATCCCATTTAAAAGCATATGTGAAAATATGACATATATGAACATAAGACATGAGAATGATCTGATAAGCTCAAAATAGGGTATAACATATACACATGAGCTCCTAAATATCAGATTCACCCATAATCCCTAATTCTCTCCGCAACCTCACAAATGAGTCTTCTTTAAGAGGTTTAGTGAAGATGTCGACGATTTGTTTTGTTGGTTTCAATGTACTCTAAGATGATGTCCTTCTTAGCTACATGATCATTTATAAAATGGTGTCTCACATCTATGTGTTTGGTACGGAAGTGGTGTACAGGATTTTTGGGAAGACATATTGCACTTTGGTTATCAACCATGATAGGGCAAATATCATAATTGACACCATAGTCTTTGAGTGTGTGTGTCATCCAAAGGACTTGTACACATGCAAGACCCGTGGCAATATATTCTGATTCAGTCATGGACAATGATACCGAGTTCTGTTTCTTGGAAAACCAAGGAACAAGGGAATTTCCTAGAAAATGACAAGTGCCACTAGTACTCTTCCAATCGTATTTGCATCCGGTAAAATCGACATCACTATATGAGATTAACTCATATGTGTTAAACTTAGGGTAAAGTAACCCATAATCTAGTGTATGATTAAGGTAATGGAAAATTTGTTTAACTGCAATCAAGTGTGACTCCTTAGGTCTAGCTTGTTATCAAGTACAAAGACATACGAAGAACATAATATCGGGCCTACTAGCAGTTAAGTAATATAAGCTACCGATCATACCTCGATATAGACGAATGTCTACATATTTTCTGTTCTCATCCTTGTGTAGATGGGTTGTCTTACTCATGGGAGTCGGCTTACTTTAAGACAATTCCATCCTGAATCGCTTGATAAGCTCCCAGTGTACTTTGTTTAATGTATAAAAGTCGCATCCTTCATTTATCGAATTTGTAGTCCAAGAAAGTAGTTGAGCTCATCCATATGGCTCATCTCGAATTCATCCTTCATAGACTTAAAAAATTATTGGCAAAGATTAAAGTTAGTAGACCCAAATATTAGATTGTGTAATGACCCGCTCTCATGGGGCCATTATTTATTTGATTTTAATTGCAGGTTTGCAGTTTACCAGTGAAATCAATATAGTCGCAATCCAGAGATGTACCAATACTCAAACCAGTGTACACTATTACAGTACAAATTTAAAATACAACAGCAAATATCCCTATCTCACCAAATACATGAAAGCAAGTACAGAAAGAAAATACAGAAAGAAAATACATAATATAATACGCACACCAACTCAAACAACTAGAAATCTGCAGCCTCTGGGTCGAACTCAGGCTCCTCAAACTCAGGGGCCACTTCCTCGATCTGGTCATCATCTGTCGGAGCCATAAATGGAACCGTAGGTGTAATGCCTCGCTCCCCAGGATACCCGGGAAGTACGAATCCGTCCCAGGTGATACCAGAGTAGTGAGTGTTACGGAGAAAGGAAGAAAAGAAACGCAATAATCTGAAGGTCCACTGCGCACTGCTGGGTAGCACCTGTAATGTCCAAAATACAAACCAACAACACAACACAAAAACACATAGAGAAGCATAGAAACTACCCAATAACTCAGAGACAACGACTAAACCAAAGAGTAACCATAATCCTTATACATCACCAATGTCCATTCCTATACACACTACGGAGGCACGCATGCACAGTATGTACCCGTTCAAGCATACATATACTACATACATCGATCAAATAGACACACCCTAGCGTACATGGCACTTGGGCCATTACATTCTACCCACCATAAAAATAAAGTCCGTCCTCGGACTTTCTGGGTGATGGGTCTAGCTAGAGGTTAGATAAGTCTAAGGATCAACCTGGAGATTGGACAGAACTAGGTTCGAATGGTCGCCCTTTACCGTGGATACATGCACCTTACACCAAGCCAATGTCAAGGCGCAATACATCCCAGGCCACGTACCACTACACAAAGAGACATACATAAATATATAATAGGATATATGTATAACCACGAACATTTATTCTCATATACGAGGAACATGCACACATAGTGTTAGGTACTCTACGTAACTCCTACTCACATATGATACACCCACATACATACAACTGCTTACATCCACACATAAAGGTATACACACACATTTATGGATATATTTATATACATACACCATAACAAAAGCAAGTCATACTCATATGCAAACACATACACATATCAAATAGTTATACACATACAAATACTCCTACATATATACACATTTACACGCATGTCCATGCCATCATTATTACACACCTACATCATATCTATGCAAACATAATCACACATACCGTATGTACATACACACAAGCATACACAAACATGATACTCCCCACAGGGCTAATACACTACTGCATATATACATCTTTACATAGACGTAGACATACAACCATGTATGTCTCCGAAGTTACATCCAAACATACACATATATACATCATCACATAGGAGCATGCAACACAATACTACACTATATCCCTAATAGTAAAGATAAGGCGCATGTATCCATACTATGTAAGCGGATATATATAACTAAGCACATATCTACTCATGCATGTGCACTTGCCCCTATATATGAATATACAGGTCATACCACCATGCACATATGTTTAACTACAACCACACATATCACTATATACATAACACCCAATATACACAACCTTACTAACATACAAATACATGCATAAGTAAGTACATCCAAATATGTATACACCCATTGTAGTTAGCCATACACCAATACTACTATACACAGATATACATATAATGATACAACTATCTACACCCATATATAATCATATACACTTACAACCATACGTATAACTATATACATATCACGTATGTCACTGCATATGCATATACCATACAATAGGCAAACATAATATACTAATATACTAATATACTAAAAGTATGCCCACTCATACATAAGTGGGACACACGGATCCACACATGGATACATACTCTATACATCCACACTACATACATCTCGATCAATACAATAGTATACATACAACTATAGATCCACCCTCATCAGTCACATACACTACACAGTATCAGCATACTGACATATACTCATATATCTATCTAGAATAGCAGCTATAGCTACAAATTTAGCGGTAACTGCACACACGTGTATATGACAGAAATCTACTCGACGATAAATATGGTAGATTCACCGGTACATACATAAGCATACATCATACAGACATGCATACATATATGTGTCGTCACATAATACACACATATCAATATACACAAGTATCCATACGATGGTACATTCATCCTCTCACGGGTAAGCGTATTTGCTTACCACCATTCATACAACTGTATATGTTTTCAAAATATATCTCTAGCACACAACATTCATACACCTAGGGCATGCCCACTCATACCTGAGTGGAACACAAAGATCCGCACATGGATCTACCAATCAGCATATACACATATACTATGGCACACCATATCTATACATTGTATAAAGTTCAATCAATTATATAGTTCTATATTACATATTACTCATATGCTACCATATATTAACACCTCTACTCATGCACCTCTATACTCAGACATACAATCATGTATGTCTCTTAGCATCCATCCAACATTCACAGATGTATCAACACACAAGGCATACCATATCAATATCGATACACATAGATAACCAAACAGAACTATATTCATCCATATACATGTGTAAGCATACTAGCTTACAGCCATACACGTATCACATACTCATCACACATATTAACTCATACTGCTAATACTCTTAAGACACATCCACACATACATGGGTGGAGCTCAAGGATCCACTCATGCATCTGCACACCCTACATGTGCATAAATCACATACATTATATAGCCACAATATAGTACATCTGTATTCTACATGCACCTCAATCAAATATACAACTCAATTTTACACACTACTCATAAGTCACACATTTATTAACACATATACTTATCATATCACATACCGACATATAGTCACACAAGTAGCTAATGTAGTAATATATACATACATGTATAACTACAGATACACACATGAATATAGTACACAAATATACTCGACGACCGACATACCATACTTGTATATCCATGCAAACACATAACCACATACACACACATATATATCCAACCAACTACCCATGTCTATCCTCAGGGACTCTACACCTCGGCTTCTAACGTCAAAGCTCTATCTCAAGGCAAGACTCCTACCCACCTTAAGAGTAAACTAACCTTGGAACACTACACGCACTATCCTTACACAGCTGCAGTGCTGTGACCTGCATGGGCCACCAACTTGTAACGCCCCGCTCCCCAGGATACCCGGGAAGTACGAATCCGTCCCAGGTGATACCAGAGTAGTGAGTGTTACGGAGAAAGGAAGAAAAGAAACACAATAATCTGCAGGTCCACTGCGCACTGCTGGGGTAGCACCTGTAATGTCCAAAATACAAACCAACAACACAACACAAAAACACATAGAGAAGCATAGAAACTACCCAATAACTCAGAGACAACGACTAAACCAAAGAGTAACCATAATCCTTATACATCACCAATGTCCATTCCTATACACACTACGTAGGCACACATGCACAGAATGTACCCGTTCAAGCATACGTATACTACATACATCGATCAAATAGACACACCCTAGCGTACATGGCACTAGGGCCATTACAGTAGGTAAGTCACAATAATTCTAAATATAGAAAAGAAGCAGTGCACAAGTATGACAAATAGTAACTACGTACAAGCAAACCAGAGTGAAATGTAAAGTACTGAGCAACAACTGTACACAACTGAGTAGTAAAGATAAACCGAACTGAAAAGGAGAACAAATTGTACTGTGGTAGTGCAAGTGTAAAGCAGGCTAAGAAAGTGAGGCATGCTACCATCGTAGCTATAAGTACGACATGCAAAGTACTGGTGACTGCACAGGGGTGGTAGGTAAAGTGCATGTAATGCATAAAGTAGAGGTGATCGTGCAAGCTACACTAGAACTACGTGACTCAAGTCGGAGAGTATAATATGTGACAATCGAGTTCATCTCTTGCCTGTGTGCACTTACCCAGACGAATGCCGAAACACATGCATCGGTACATGTATTTGTCGAGACACATGCAACGGGACGGGATGCCGAAACATAGGCAGCAGTACGAGAATTTGAACTCCAGCCACTCCCACACTCTCTCAAATTATGAGTTACCCTAAAATCCCAGTGAAGTGTCAAGTGTTATATGTGATGTTTTCACATGATGTCACATACGATGTATCACACGATTCTAGTCAAACCAAGACCACTGGTTGACTTTCTTATTGAAAACCAGAAAGGTAGAAACTCATTTCAAAGCAGACTGTGCCAAAGCACAGTGGATGCTAAGAAATGAGAAGATAAAGACAAGTCCAACATCCGGGATATTGTTTCCATGCTTTGAGCATGTGGTGGTTTCGTTAGCACACAATTTACCCAAGTGATGATTGTGTGTTACAACCGCCAAAGTTAAAAGTTGGCAATGTAATTAGATAGTTATTAGTTTTATATTAGATTAGGTTTCAAGTTTTGGTTCAAGTCAATAGCCGTTCTGAGGCTATATGTGATGTCTAAGTTCATATGAGTACACTTATCTAATTTTCTAAATCTAGAATTCATCGTGACTTACTGATTTCGAGGTTGTGTTAGAGAGCTAGGACTAGATCTAGAGCTTTCACAGAAGTTGGTGCACGAGAATTGGTACCTGCAAACACAAGAAATAATTGGTTAAAGAACACATTATTTTCTAGCTATATAACTTGATCGTTTTGATTTTATAATCAACTGAAACGGTGTCGAAAAGTGTTCTAAATTTTTATATAGGCTGGATATGAGGAATATAACTTTACATAAGGAGTAAATATTTTTCTGAAGCTTCTGGTAATTTTCATAACTTTAAAAGCTCAAAATGGGTTTAAAAACTAATTTTAATTAGTTGACGTAATTATTCAATAATTTCTTCTGGATGAAATACACATCAGAAAGTTTCACGTGAGCTGTCAAAACGACCGTCTCGAAGAGTACTACACCATTTTTTTCCATATATAAGTTTACGTGAAAATAACAAGTTATGAATTTTTAAATGAAATCAACGTATTTAACTTTTTGCCTTAAAAATTTATTGTGAAAAATCTACTCGTCTGATTGAGATGAAACTAGAGCCAATGGGTCTAGAACGTCATTTCTAATTTTCTGGAGCTGGTCTTGTATTTTTTCGACACTTATATTATTTACTATTAATTTTAAACCACTAAAACCCATTTTATATAATTATTAATACATTTGAAATACATTTATACGTATCCGTATTAAAATAATACGTATTTACTTACCCCTTCTTTCTCTTGCATGGAGGGGTTGTGCGCTCGGACGGCGGCGGCGGCAGGGCGGACGGCGGCGGCGGCCTTGGGGGCGTTAAAGGTGACAGCAGTGAGGCGCGACGACGGCGGGGGAGGGTGGAGCAAGCGACGGAGCACTGGCGGGAGCTGAGGGAGGTGGTGTTCGATGGGCTGCTGTGGGCTTCAGGGGGTGTTGGCGTGCTACGGTGGCGGAGACGACGGCGTCGGTGGGGCGGCGTCGAAGGCGGAGCAGCGGTCGACGCTCGGAGGCAGCGGTGGTCTTCGAAGAGCGGAGGCGATGTCTTCGAGCGGTGCTATAGCAGAGTGATGGTGGGGGTGCTCGGGGATGTGTTCATGGCAGAGGACGGTGGAGGAGTGGTGTGGGCGGCGTCGAAGTCGGAGCTGGGCAGTTGACGACGAACGATAGGCGTGGTGAGGGTGAGCGAAAGAGGAGGGCTTTTGTGCGCGGGCTGAGGTTTGAACGAGAGGGTGATAGGAGGCATGGTTTTTTTGCGGCGGTGTGTGGTGGACGGTCACCGGTGGGGGGGAGATCGGAGAGGGGAGGGAGAGAACTGAGAGAGGGAGTTTGAGAGAGGAGATGGGCTTTGCGCGGGCTGAGGGGAGATTTCGAACGCGAGAGAGAGAGAGAGAGAGAGAGAGAGAGAGAGAGAGATATATATATATATATATATATATATATATATATATATATATATATATATATATATGCTGTGGGTTATTTTGAGAGCCTGGGGGGTTTAGTTATATTGGGTTTAGAAATTTGTATAATAATAAGTAGACACCAATATTAATGGGATGGGTGAGATCCTAAATTTTTGGATCTCACCAGCTAAGGGAGGCTATGTTAAGGGAGGTGGTTGGGGGATTAGGGTGAAAATAATTAGTAAATAGTTTGTTAGTAAGAGTTAAAAGTCATTAGGGAATGTAATTAGTAAAATCGGAGGAAATACAACCCCGTTTTCGCATGCGACTCCGAAAAATTACGAAAACATAGCCACATGATTTTATTGTCGTGAGGATCACGAATACGAGATTCATTTTGGGGTTTGAGCTACGGAGATACTAGTTTTAGGCCAAAACGTTTAGGATGCGGGTTTGCGGGTTCTAGGTCGATTTGATTTTAGAAAATTACGAAATTAATATGTGGAGCCCTAAATGATCATAGAATGATACTATAGAAGTTTGAAAATGTTTTGATGATGTTTATATAAAAAATTAATTAATTCAGCTAAAACAATAACAATTGAAAATGAATTATTATAAAAAGTGTTTAGAGGTAGTTGATGAAACCCGAACTTATTGAAATACGCCATAACTAGTTTGATGCTTCAAAATATTTTTTATAACGAATTTTGAAATCATTTTTGATTTAAAACTCCTGATCAACCATTATAAAATAACTTTAAAATGTGAAAATACTTCAAATACGTAAATAGGTGTATTGACGAATACGGGTCGTTACATCATACCCTCCTTAAAATAATTCCGTCCTTGGAATTTCTCGAACTTCCTAAAATAGACAATAGATGTTGTGAAGAAGCTCAAGCAAATAAAATGATAAATTGATAGTAATTAGGTTGTAAATAATATGAAATATAATGTGATATCATAACATCAAGAAAACAAGAGATGATGTTTATGAATACTTATTATTGACATTACCATAGCTTCCGTGACTAGCCTCGAGACTAGTAAGGTCTTCCGACTCGGTAAATAGGTATGGGTAGCATTCTCGTATATCATCTTCTCGCTCCCAATAGACTCTCCAGGAGAGTCGTGACGCCACATCACTCTGACAAGGTTGATCAATCTATTCTTGAGGGTCTTCTGACGTCAATCTAGGATCTTGACTGGATGCTGCTCATAAGATAGATCCAGGAGAATAGTAATCTCAGAGTAATCCATAACATGACTAGGATCACTCATGTTGCGTCGTAGCTGTGAGACATGAAAGACTTCATGTACTCCCTCCAATGCAGGTGGCAAAGCAAGGCGATATGCCACTTCTCCTACTCGTTCCAAAATATCAAATGGACCAATGTATTTGGGCTAAGCTTCCATCTTCATCCAAAACGAATCATTCCACGATTAGGAGAGATATTCAAAAACACATGGTCGCCAATCGCCAGGCTGGAACTCCAAATGTTTACGCTTTGCATCTGCCATATGCTTGTAACGATCCTGAGCCAACTGTAGCTTCTCCCTGATGGTCCAGATTACTTCCACTGCTTCAACAACCAAGTCTGGCCCGATGAGTTCTTGATCACCAACGTCTTCCTAGCTTAAGGGATAACGACACTTCCTGCCATACAGCGCTGGAAAGGGCGCCATACTAATGCTGACTGATAGCTATTGTTGTAAGCAAACTCCACGAGATGAAGATGGTCTTCCCATGATCCCTTGAAATCCAGCATGCACGCATGCAACATGTCCTCCAGGATCTGTATGGTGTTTTCTGATTGGCCATCTGTCTGAGGATGATAAGCTGTACTGAAGCTTAAGCAGGTCCCCATATACTTCTGTAAACTCTTCCAAAAGTGAAACGTGAATCGAGTGTCTCTGTCTGAAACAATACTGACAAGGACACCATGCAGCTTCACTATCTCCTCCATGTACTTCTTGGCAATCACTTCGGTTGACTGACCCACTCTAAAAGGGAGGAAGTGTACTGACTTGGTCAATCGATCAACAATTATCCAGATAGCATCGTTATGCTTCGTACTCTTGGGCAGTCCCGTCACAAAATCTATCGTGATGTGTTGCCACTTCCATTCTGGAATGGGCATATGCTGTAACAATCCGGCAAATTGGTGATGTTCAACCTTCACCTGTTGGCACACTATACACTTCGTCACACTTCGTACGACGCTTCTCTTCATCCCATGCCACCAGTAGTGTTGTTGCAAGTCTTGATACTTCTTGGTACCGTCTGGATGAATGGAATATGGATAACTGTGAGCTTCCTCTAATAAGGCTTCTCTGACATCTCCAGATGGTACACAGATGCGGTTGCCAAATCTTAAAGATCCGTCCTAGTGGTTCTTGAATTCAGGCCTCTGACCTGCCATCACCATGTCTCTAATCCTTCGTAGCTTCTCATCTCCTGTTTGGGCAGCCTTGATCTTGTCCACCAAATTCGACTGGATCTGAAGGTTGAGTAACGAAGGCATTACTCCAGGCAATATAACATCCATCTCCATGGCTCATATCTCATGTCGTAGCCTCTATTGCAATGTGAGTGTCATCACCACAGGGACACGACTCAATGCATCTAGTACGACATTGACCTTTCCAGGATAGTATTGAAGGTCAATATCATAGTCTGCCATCAGCTCGATCCATCGTCGTTGTCGCATGTTGAGCTCCTTCTGGGTGAACAGGTACAGGAGACTCTTGTGATCAGAAAATATCTTCACATTCTCACCCAACAAGAAGTGTCTTCAAATCTTCAGGGCAAAGATAACTGCTGCCAACTCAAGGTCATGAGTGGGGTAGTTCTTCTCGTGGATCTTCAATTGTCTGGATGCATAGGCAACGACTCGGCCATGCTGATGCAACACACACCCAAGTCCTTTTCCAGATGCGTCACAAAATACTTCAAAACCTTCGGTCCTGTTTGGGATGACCAGAATCGGGGCCGAAGCCAATCTTCTCTTCAGCTCCTGGAATGCATCTTCACAAGACTTTGACCAGACGAATATCACATCCTTTCTCATCAATCGCGTTATGGACCCCGCGATCTTCAAGAAGTCTTAGATGAATAGTCTGTAGTAACCAGCCAGTTCCAAAAAACTTCGAATCTCCGTCACAGTCTTAGGGACAGGCAAGTCTCGAACAACAGCTACCTTCTCGGTGTCAACAGATATTCCTTCTCCCGACACGATGTGGCCCAGGAAAGCCACCTTGTCGAGCCAGAACTCACACTTGCTGTATTTGGCATACAGTTGGTGTTGTCCCAGAGTTTCCAAGACCTTTCTCAGATGTTCTCTGTGCTCCTGAGCATCCTTCGAGTAGATGAGGATGGCGTCGATGTAGACAACTATGAACTTGTCCAGATGGTTATACAGAACCTGGTTCATAAGACTCATGAATACATCAGATGCATTAGTCATGCCAAATGGCATCACTAAGAATTCGTAGTGTCCATATCTGGTCTGAAAAGCGGTCTTGTGAACATCTTCCTTCTTCACCTTTACTTGATGATACCCGGTCTTCAAGTCCAACTTTGAATATACGCTTGATCATCCAAGCTGGTCGAAAAGGTCGTCGATGCGAGGCAGTGGATACAAGTCGGAGAGTATAATATGTGACCATCGAGTTCATCTCTTGCCTGGATACGCTTACCCAGATGAATGTCGGAACACAGGCAGCAGTACCGGCAGAAAGGTATGAAATCATTTCAAAGCAGACTGTGCCAAAGCACATTGGATGCTAAGAAATTAGAAGATAAAGACAAGTCCAACATCCGGGATATTGTTTCCATGCTTTGAGCATGTGGTGGTTTCGTTAGCACACAATTTACCCAAGTGATGATTGTGTGTTACAACCGCCAAAGTTAAAAGTTGGCAATGTAATTAGATAGTTATTAGTTTTATATTAGATTAGGTTTCAAGTTTTGGTTCAAGTCAATAGCCGTTCTGAGGCTATATGTGATGTCTAAGTTCATATGAGTACACTTATCTAATTTTCTAAATCTAGAATTCATCGTGACTTACTGATTTCGAGGTTGTGTTAGAGAGCTAGGACTAGATCTAGAGCTTTCACAGAAGTTGGTGCACGAGAATTGGTACCTGCAAACACAAGAAATAATTGGTTAAAGAACACATTATTTTCTAGCTATATAACTTGATCGTTTTGATTTTATAATCAACTGAAACGGTGTCGAAAAGTGTTCTAAATTTTTATATAGGCTGGATATGAGGAATATAACTTTACATAAGGAGTAAATATTTTTCTGAAGCTTCTGGTAATTTTCATAACTTTAAAAGCTCAAAATGGGGTTAAAAACTAATTTTAATTAGTTGACGTAATTATTCAATAATTTCTTCTGGGTGAAATATACATCAGAAAGTTTCAAGTGAGCTGTCAAAACAACTGTCTCGAAGAGTACTACAATATTTTTTTTTCATATATTTGTTTATGTGAAAATAACAAGTTATGAATTTTTAAATGAAAACAACATATTTAACTTTTTGGCTTAAAAATTTATTGTGGGAAATCTACTCGTTTGATTGAGATGAAACTAATGCCAATGGGTCCAAAACTTCATTTTTTATTTTCTGGAGCTCATCTTGTATTTTTCCATCCTTATATTATTTATTATTAATTTTAAACTAATAAAATGCATTTTATATAATTATTAATACATTAGAAATACATTTATACATATCAATATAAAAATAATACGTATTTACTTACCCCTTCGTTCTCTTGCATGAGGGGGGGTTGTGTGCTCGGACGGCGACGACGGCCTTGGGGGTGTTGGAGGCTGCAGTGAGGAGGCATGACGACGATGGGGAGGGTAGAGCAAGCGGCGGGACACTGGCGGGAGCTGAGGGAGGCGGTGATCGGTGGGCTGTTGTGGGCTTCGGGGGGTGTTGGCATGCTACGGTGGCAGAGACGACGGCGTCGGTGGGGCGGCATCGAAGGCAAAGCAGCAGTCAACGCTCGGAGGCGGCGGCGGTCTTCGAAGAGCGGATGCGAAGTCTTCGTGCGGCGCTATAGCAGAGTGAGGGCAGGGGTGCTCAGGGACGTGTTCGTGGTGGAGGACGATGGAGGAGCGGTGAGGTCGGCGTCGAGGTCGGAGCTGTGTGATCGACGGAGAACGGTGGGCGTGGTGATGGTGAGTGAGAGAGGGGGGGGATTTTGTGCGTGGGATAAGGTTTGAACGAGTGGGTGATATGAGGCGGGGTTTTTTGCGATGGCGTGTGGGGGAGGGTCACCGGTGGGGGGATCAGAGAGGGGAGGGAGAGAACTGATAGATGGAGTTTGAGAGAGAGGATGGGCTTTGCGCGGGCTGGGGGGATTGCGAACGAGAGAAGAGAGAGAGGGGAGAGAGAGGGGGGAGAGAGAGATATACACACACACACACACACATATGATGTGGGTTATTTTGAGAGCAGGGGGGGTAGTTATATAGGGTTTAGAAATTTGTATAATAATGACCCTAATAGACACCAATATTAATGGGATGGGTGAGATCCTAAATTTTTGGATCTCACCAGCTAAGGGAGGTAGTTGGGGGATTAGGGTGAAAGTAAATAGTTAGTGAGTAAGAGTGAAAAGTCACTAGGGAATGTAATTAGTAAAATCAGAGGAAATACAACCCCGTTTTCGCATGACTCCAAAAAATTACGAAAACTTAGCCACGGGATCGTATTGTGGCGAGGATCATGAATACAAGATCCATTTTGGGTTTGAGCTACGGAGATACTAGTTTTAGGCCAAAACGTTTAGGATGCGGGTTTGCGAGTTCTAGGTCGTTTTGATTTCAGAAAATTACGAAATTAATAGGGGGAGCCCTAAATGATCATAGAATGATAATGTAGAAGTTTGAAAATGTTTTGATGATGTTTCTATAAAAAATTAATTCATCCAGCTAAAACAGTAACAATTGAAAATAAATTATTATAAAAATTACTTAGAGGTAGTTAATGAAACCCAAACTTACTGAAATACGCCATAACTTGTTTGATGCTTCAAAATATTTTTTATAACGAACTTTGAAATCATTTTTGATTTAAAACTCCTGATCAACCATTATAAAATAACTTTAAAATGTGAAAATACGTCAACTACGTAAATAGGTGTATTGACGAATACATGTCGTTACATATTGTCTACATAAACTTGAGTTAAAAGGATGTCATTTACATAGTCTTTAATGAAAAGAGTTGAATCAACTTCACCCATTTTATAACCTAAATCCAAAAGAAAGGTTTTGAGTCGATCATACCAAGCTCTAGGAGCTTATCTAAACCAATATAACGCTTTCTTAAGTTTGAAAACTTGGTTTGGAAATTTTTGATGTATGAAACTGGGTGGTTGAGAAATATAAACTTTTTCATTAACGATACCATTTAAAAATGCACGTTTAACATCCATTTGAAATAATTTTAAATTTTTATGAGATACAAAAGATAAAAGCAACCTAATAACTTCTAATCTAGCTACGGGGGCAAAGGATTCTTCGAAATCAGTACATTCCTCTTGCTGGTAGCCTTGAGCTACTAACCTTGCTTTGTTCCTCATGATGACCTCGTTCTCATCCGTCTTGTTCCTAAAAATACATTTGGTCCCAATGACTTGGTGAACATTTAGAAGAGTAACGAGCTCTCAAACTTCATTTCTTTCTAATTGCATGAGCTCCTCTTCCATTGCAACTATCCACGAGCTATCTTCACAAGCTTCTTGGATGTTCTTTCGCTCAATGGTAGAGACAAATGCATAATGTGAGAATTCATCAATCCTTGATCTTGTTCAGAACCCACACCAATGTCTCCAATTATTTGGTCATATGGGTGATTATGAACGGTCGGATAAGCTTTGGGAATACATGTATCACTTGGAACATCCTCAACATTTTCATTAGTATTGTTAGTCTCAATTGTTACGGGCCAAATTTGTACACAATGAAATTTGTATTGATGTGGGGAACCAAGGGCATGATGGTTAGGGTCGCCCGCCAGACAAGGTAAGTCTCCCTCCAGTTGATGAAGGTCGCTCGCCAGTTGACGAAGGTCGTCGCAGGTCGCACGTCCATTGGCAGCTGGAGCAAACTTCCTGCAAGGTGGCAACCCGTCAGAAAGGCTGGGTGGGCTGTCCACCCAAAGCCCCTCTGATGCTAAAGTCAGTATGTGACTTATATGGAGAACGTCGGACACGCAGGGCGATCTTAAAGGCAGATCGGCACTGGCATGGTAGACTAGTGTAGAAGATGCGAATATGTGGAAGATATTCGGCCTTGAATGTAAGTAGATGTGTTAGAGGTTTGTTACCCATTAGCCAGCCAGCCAGCCCCCTTCCTCGTGGGAGGAGGAGTGTATTTATAGGGCTAAGAGGTGGTTGCTCACTGATCGGCCCCCGAATACACACCCGGGAGGCACAGTCATAGTCTTATCGCAAGCGCATGGTGTGGTGGCGAGCGGGTATCGAACACGAGGAGGTGGTGTTGGCTCTAATCTGTCCTAGGTTGGTTTGACTACTAAGGTTTAATTGGTGGAGATGGTTATGGTATGATGTAATGGAAATGGTGATGGATGTCGGTGTCGGTGATAAAGATGTTGTTCAACTCAATATAATAAAAGTGTCTAGGGCTAGGAAATCCCCACTACGGATCGTCATACATCTCCGTGAATCGTGAATCTCAATATTACTAGACTTGTGTTGAGGTGAACTAGTCGTAACTGAATAGAGAACCAAGCTCACGCTCTCGCGCTATTGCCGGTCTGCAGTGACCTAGATTAGGGCCCACTCTCGTGCAAACCCTAACCTAAGCCACTAGCATGAGGATCAGCATCATCGTCCAATCGTACCTCGAGCCCACTCTCGTGCAAACTCGAGTTACGACCTAGATTGTGATAGCTTGTATTCGTCCAATCTCTTGCAAATGAATATGTGTATAGATTTATAATAAAAATCCTAGCTTTGGCCCAATATCTTGCAAACCAAGTCTAGAGAATTTCGATTATAAACTTAAATCAAATATCTAGGCCTTCCCATCGATCGAAATCCAATCTCTTACAATCCCCAAATCGATGGAAATTCCTAGCTATCTGTAATAAATCAATCACAACCTAACCTCCTAACAATTCTAGCAACATATGAATTTATTCATCACAAATCTGAAATTAGATTCGTAGGGTTCATCCCCATGTCCTAGAACAGCGAATCTACTCAAGCATAACAATAATGATATAAAATCAATAAAAAACATTGCTTGCATATAAAAAGATATCAAATGAAAGGTTCAAACAACAAGAAGAAAGATACTTAGTTTTGATGAAGAAATTTAATCCAATTACAAGCTTTTAGATCCAAGAGGGGGCCTAGGACATGGCCTAACCTCTAAAAGAGACTTCAAGAAAATAAAAAGGAAACTCTCCTCTAATGACGGCTACAAACCCTATATATATCCCCCCAAAACCCTAGCAAATAACCCTAGAAACCTTCTGAAAATAGTGCCCAAAGCCAGCTCTGGCTGCAATTTAAGTTTTGTGCCCGCGCTCACTTGGCCGAGTGGAAATATGACTCGGCCGAGTAGCAGTTTCAGCACTGCAGCGTCAACGTGTAGAAATTCTCCAGATTTCATCCGAGTTAACCTTGTAACTCTTGTCACAGAGTTGACTAATGGAGATAAGATTATGACATAAACCACTAACTAAATAAACATTAGTAATAAGTGGTTTGGAAGGATTACCTACTTTGCCTACTCCAATGATGGTTCCCTTTAGATTGCCTCCAAAAGTGACGTTGCACCATCTTTGATGCGCACCACTTTCGGAGAGCAATGTGGGATCTCCTGTCATATGTTTGGAACATCCCCTATCGAGTATCCATCCTTTCCTTTTAGAGCCAATATGTTATTATTGCTCTCTTTCTTGTTCTTGGGTACCTACATAGTATACCATAAGCTCATGTTACCCAAGCTTTATTGGGTCTAAGGGGATTAGCCCTTTGGAAACCAAGTCCAAGTGGATTTTGGCTTCCCAACATAGTTACCACTATTTATCACATCGCTAAAATAAAAATTTACTTAAGCATTCCTATCATTTGTGCTATAATTCTTAGAACCCCAAATTGTGTATGTTTTGGGTGTCCTTTTCCTAGTTGCATGCACATTTGGTAGAGATCTATGTGGTGCATGCTTTCTAGGAGCATGAGATCTAGCATATGAAGATAGAGGTGAATAAGCATATGCAAATTGAGGAACATGCATATTATATGAATTATATGGAGCATGCATGTGATGTGGTGGATGAGCATACATAGGAGGATTATGTGTATGAACATATGAATGTGTAGGAGCACGTGCATGTGTATTTCTCAAGTGCGAGTTTGCACGTGCCCATGGAAGTGGAGCATAAAATGTGTCATAAGTGTCCACATGTGAAGCATGAGATTTCCTGTGTATATGAGTGTTGGTGTACATATATGCATGTCCTTTTTTTGGTTTCCACCCACAGTGGGTTTCTTGCCAAAAGAAGGAGAGTGTGAAGTGGTGGCCTTCTTGGTAGGTTTGCTACCAATAGTTTTTTTGACACCATTAGTGGATGCACTGGAGGATGACCTCACAAAATCTATAGTTACACCACTATATGAGGTGCAAGGTTTGGATGCATTTGCTTCCACATAACCAAGTCCAACATGATGTGTGACCGGAAATTGGTTTGAAAGTAATTCATCCAATTGTCATTTCCCTTTGTTAAATATCTTAACTTGGAAGGAAATGAGCTCATATTTCTCCCTAAGGGAAGAAATATTAGTATATAAAGTAGACACACGTGTTTTGAGCTCGTGCACTTGGGTTTTCAAAGAATCATTCTCAATACCCAACTGTGTGTTTTGTGAAACTAGATCATAACTATCTTTAGAATAACCTTCATCTAGTTGAGATTTGAGGGAATTCACCTCATTTCTCAAGGTGCCATTTTGAGAAACCAACTTGTTTTTCTCAAGTGTAAGTGTGTCAACAACGGTGTCACTATTGGTGATGCATGTCATGGATGATTTACTAATATTAGATTTCTTCAAATTAGTATATCTAAGCATAAGAGATTGATACTTAGAAAATAATTCCTCGTTAGTAATATGAAGTTCATCCATGGTTACCTCGGGTTCATCATTCTCACTATCACTTCCATCGGAGAATGCATCTTCTCTGGCCATGAAGCACATATGTGCACTCTCACACTTCTCATCCTTGGATTGTTCGAGGAATCTTCATTTGAGTCATCGAAAGTCCCAACAAGTCATTTCTTCTTGTCCTTCTTAAATTTGTTGGACGTGTGGTACTTTGGTGCTTTCCATGTTTCTTTGTTTCTTAGCATTGGGTAATCCATTTTGATGTGCCTTGACTTGTTACACTTAAAACAAAAATACGATGAATTGTTAGTGGAATCAAATTTAGATTTAAAAGGAAATTTACTTTTGCGAAAGAAGCATTGAAACTTCTTTGCCATTTGCGCCATTTCTTCCAAATCCATTTCGTTCTTGGATTCATCACTATTGAAGGATGAAAAAGTAGCCTTGAAGGCTAACGCTTTCTTCTTTGCCTCCATTAGGTTCATCATAGCTCTACTCTTCATTCAGTTCTCTCTTCTTACTTCATAAGACATGAGAGTACCGATGAGATTCATCACGGTATAGTTCTTCATGTCATTGACCTCCTCAATGGTAATAGCCCTTCTTTCCCAATTTGAGGTCATTCCCATGATTATCTTTCTCACCTTTTCTTGTTGAATGTATACTTGACCGAGAGCTTCAAGCTCATTGGTGAGGTCGGTGAAATGACCGTACATCGTTGCAATGTTCTCACTTTCTTGCATATAAAACATGTCGATGTTTTGTATAGCAACATACAATTTTGAAAATTTTATTTTGTTCGTTCCCTCGTGGACGACAATGAGATGGTTCCATCTTTGATATGCACTCTTACATGTGCATATCTTATTGAACTCATCCGGATCCAATGCGCAATGAAGAGTGTTCATTTCTTTGGCATTATTCACCTCGGTGGACTTCTCAGTGGGAGTCCATTTGTCAAAATCTTATTCGATGGGTTCAAAATACTCCTTATGGAGGGTTCTCCAAAGAGAAGCACTCCTTAGGAATGTCTTCATCTGTCACTTCCAATAGCTGAAATTCGTGCCATTGAAATACAGAGGATGAACCGTGGATTGTCTTTCGAAAATGGTAGAAGCACCATCACGAACGTGATTATTGTACGAAGGAGGTGGAGGAACGTTGTTGTTATTAGATGCCATAGCTATAAACCTTGCGCTCTGATACCAATTGTAAGGACCCTGGCTATGAGGAAAACACTAGAATGGGGGTTGAATAATAAAATTTAAACGATAGTTATACCCATTTAAATCCCTAACCAACAATAAATTCAGAAATGTAAATTAACCCAAATTGAAACAAGCTAACACAAAGCATGTTTCAAGGTTCGGATTACCAAGTCCAATCTCGACTTGTTCCCGGAAATTCTACGTCCCTTCCACCCGGATACCTCTGGATACTCAAGTTAGAACCCTAACTTGAGGTTTCCTTTAAACCCACTTGTAGAAACCATACAAGTGTAATCTAACAACAATCGATGTCATTGACTCCCATAACTTGGGAGCAAGTAAACCCAATCTAAAAAACCGAGAGTGAAATCGAAATATGAGATAATGAAGAAATGAAAAACACTTACAAACACCTATGCCTTGAAGTAGAACTTGAAGGAGCAAGTGTGTGTGTGTGTGTGTGTGTGTGTGTGTGTGGATATCTTTTCCAAGATGAGAGAAAGCCCTTGTACTTGTTTTCACCAAAGCTTGAAGCTCAGATTTCGTTTAAGTGGGAAGACAAGATTGTAGTTGAGATTTCTAGGGCTTGAGACTTGAGGAAGAGAAACTTAAGAGATTGAGCTTGGGAATCAATGCAAAGTGTTCAAGAGTTTCAAGAAGTCTCTAATGGAGCACTAAGAGACCCTTTTATAAGTTCTCTAAACCCTTCAAGCAAAATACCCAAAACCCCCTTTGGAATCCGTCTGGAAAAAGCCAATGCATAGAAAATACGCACCAAACAGTCGACTGATGAAGAACTCACAGGCGCCTGCTACACTGTGTCAGAGGGTAGGTGAGAATTCAAACGGTAACTTACCACGTTGGACAGTCGACTGATGAAGGTCTGACCGGCGACTGTAAACAAAGAGGCGATTGAGAAACCTTCTACATGCGAGTGATATCCTAAGTGTGTAGGTGGTGAAAACTCAGTAAATTTGGAAAGACATGACATACGACTATAGAGGAATATACAGGCGACTGTGCCATGGGCAGGTGCAGGTAAATCCTTCTTACATCGCATGTAAAAGCAAGTGCAAAAGATGTCAAAACTTGGCAAGTTTGACAAGCTGAGACATGCGACTGTAGAAGCATATACATGCGACTGTGCCATCGGTAGACACCTGTAAATTACTCTTACATCGTCTGCAAACGCAAGTGCAAAAGTTGACAAAACTTTGGAAGACTGAGCTATGAGGGATAGTCAACTGTTTAACGAGTCACAGGCCCCTGTAGCTGGACATGTGCCTATACATAGTACGACAGGCGACTGAAGATATTTATAGCAAAAAGTATAGAAGAGCAAGTGAAAAAGTATGTGCATAACAGGCGACTGGAGACCAAATCTCAGGCGCCTTTATAGAGACAGGCACCTGTAAAGCGTTCATCAATCGCCTGTATGAACTCCAAACAGTACATGCTCAAGAATTAAGAATTGGAGGCCTAGGAATAGAGTTCTACTGCTTTCCTAGGATAGAATGAAAGATGTGTATGCTCCAGCATAATTCTACTCCTAAGCTACATTCTAGAAAGAAAGAAGAAGAGAATAAAAAGAATACATTTGTTTTTGCCTCTCTTCTTTCTATTGAATGATCTTGAATTCTTCAAGAAGCTACAATCTTCATCTTTGATCATTCAATCCACTTTACGGGCTTTGATTGATTCTTGAGTGACATTCATTGCTAATTGATCTTCATGATATGCTTAGGCAATGGATTAACTGCAAGTAGGGAATTAATCACAAGTATTTATATTTGCTCATCATCAAAATCAGGTAGGGAGAAGACCAATACTCAAAAAGCGCCTCCCATTCGTCGAAGGGATCCAAACTCAAAGGTCCTTCAAGTGATTCTGGAGAAAGCGCCAGAGTTCTCGCACGATCTGGTTGCTAGGGTTTGGTCGGATTACCTTTGTCTTCCTTATAGGGTTAGGTTGCCTGAACGTGACGAGAGAATTTGTTTTCCTTGAAAGAGCGAGGTTGGAGCGTACTCCACAGCTTTTCATTTTGGGCTTCACTTTCATCTTCATCCCTTCATTAAGAGATCATGTGCTCTTTGGGGCTTTCTCTCTATCAACTTGCAACCCAAGCCTTCCCCCTAGTCTATTTCATCGTGCGTTGTGACCTTTGTGTGGTTCAACCATCAATTTGGCTGTTTAAGTATTTCTTCCGGATTGTAGTCGACCCTCGCAAGGTGTGGTATTACATCGTCACTCGCCCGACGATGAGGCTCATATACGATCTCTAGCTCTCTGATCCTGGTTGGGCAGACACATTCGTATTTGTTGTTCTCCCCGACTTAGGACTGATGCTTAACAGTTGGAGTTCTCTGAGTCCCGATCTCGATGAAGGGTCCAGGCTAGCATTAGATGAGGTTGAGGCCATGTTGACGCCGAGAGAGGTTGAGGCGGCTAAACTTCTATTGAGCCGACCGAGGCAAGAGAGATCGACTTCGTATTTGTTGGATGGCCTTTGACTGAAGACCATTTTGTGGAGTCCGGGTAATATATACCGCTTCTGTATCATTATCGCAGCCACTCACGATAATTATATTCGTTTTTACAGATATGACTAGCGGAGCTCACAGAAACATGGACCCTGGACTGGGTCAAATTTGGAGAGGACAACGGAAGAAGAGGAGAAGCACTGAGAGATCAAGCGCTCAGTCCCCCTTCCTCTCAGTCAGAGCTCTTCTTCCGAGGAAGGTGAGGTCAGGCAGACCTCAAGGTCATCTTCCCATGCCTCGTCGAGGAAGGCCCCGAGTCGAGCTATCGCTCATTTTTTTCCGCCCATTGAAGGCAGGTCAAGGAGACAAACCCTCCTCTTTCACCCATGGAGAAAGGTTGGGAGGCGGCCCTTCTCGATTCTCAGGGGATGATTGAGATCCTCGTGACTGCTGTTGTGGACAAATGGCCATGAGGCGGCATCGACCCCCCTGCTCCCTTGGTGGGCCCGATCCCCTCGGAGTTTGATCGAGTTCTGCTGTTAAACCAGCTTTTGTCTCGTTCCTCAGGACCTGTTCGAGGTGAACCTCATCAGCCTTCTTTCATCATCGGAAAGGAAGAGTCGACCCTGTTGGACTTTGGGACGACTGCTCGATTGGTGGAGAATTCCATTCTCCCTTGGGATTTGGAGCTCCTTCAAGGGTTGGACCTAGAAAGAGTGGCCAACTTCTTCATGGGATGTGGATACCAGGTAAGTTATTCACCATTTGTCTATTGACTTGCAATTTGGCCATTTCTGATTGATGCTTTCCACAGATATCCATCCTTGTTGTCGTATTGCGTCGCCAGGTCATCGACGTAATTGAGGGAGGACGTCGGGTAGAGGCTGCCGAGCGCAAGGCCTCCGAGCTCGAAGCTCGAATGAGAAAGATGGAAGAGAATTTGGGGAGAGCTCTTGCGGCCAAGGTCGAGGCCGAGTGGGCAGCCTCGGAGGCCAAAACTAGCCTCTCGTCCATGTCTGACCTCAGAAAATCTGCTGAGATTCAAAGGAGGAGGGAGAGGTCTTACCTCCAGGCAGACCTCGAAGCTTCGAAGAGGGAAGTAATTGAGCTTCGAGGCAAGGCTTCCGACTCAGAGAAGTTAGCGAAGGCTTGCAAAGCGGAGGTAGCTGAGTGCTTAAGGCAGGACGACACATTGAGGGATTACAAGGATCGGTTCAAAGCACTGTCAGGGCAGGTACATGGGGTTCTTGATGAGATGTTGAAGAGCACCTTCATGAAGGGACTGAAGGCCACCATTCCACAAAGCTTCGCATATAGAAGCCTCGGGACCTGATGGAGTCCATGGAGTTGGCTCAGATGGTGGATGCCGTCGAGTCTGAGAGAGCCGCTGAGATTCATAAGGAGGAGCTTACGGTGAGGTTTAAAAAGGCAATGTATGCTTTCCAGAACGTCTTTAAGCCAAAGGGTGCTCCCCCTCCTAGGTTAGTGGAATTCTGACATAGGTTTTATGTAACCTTTTTGTTTTGAAATGAAATAAAAGAACTTTTGAGTTTTAAGTTTCTTCTATCTCCAAGTTTCATTTAGGCATATGTGCATTTATGGCCCCTCAACGACTCAATTTTCAACTTTCCAGAAATCGGTGGGAGTTGGGTCGTTGATACGTCAGGCATATTTACCCGAGAAATATGATCTTTTAGATCATAGACCATGGGGGCACGTTTCGTTCGGTAGCGAGGGGCAGGGTCCCTTCGACTTAAGGCCGACGACGGTCGGGGGTCGTTCAGTGGCAAGGGGTGATCCTTGGACTTACGGCTGATGACGAGGGTCGTTCAGTAGCGAGGGGTCCTTCAGTGGGGAGGTGCGATCCCTCGGCTTATGGCTGATGACGAGGTCATTCGGTAGTGAGGGACGATGCCCCTTTGATTTAAGGCCGATGATGGTCGAGGGTCGTTCAGTGGCGAGGGGAGATTCCTCGGCTTACAGCTGACAACAAGGGCCATTCAGTAGGGAGGGGCGAGGCCCCTTCGACTTACGACCGACGATGAAGGTCGTTTGGTGGCGAGGAGACCTTCGACTTACGACTGACGACGGTCAAGGATCATTCAGTGGTGAGGGGTGATTCCTCGGCTTATGGTCGAGGACGAGGGTCATTTGATAGCAAGGGGCGAGGCCCCTTCGACTTACAATCGACGACAAAGGTCGTTCGGTGGCAAGGGGTAAGGCCCCTTAGACTTATAACTGACGAAAGTCGAGGAATGTTCAGTGGTGAGGGTGATTCCTCAGCTTACTACTGACGACGAGGGTCGTTTGGTAGCGAGCGGCAAGGCCCCTTCGACCTACGACCGACGATGAAGGTTGTTCGGTGGCGATGGGCGAGGCTCCTTCGACTTACGACCAATGATGATTATAAATCATTGGATAGATAGGAGAAATGATCGACTTTGTATTTATCATAAATTTTCATAAAGTAAAAAACAAAGGTAAGTTTCGATCACCCAACCTATCTCCTATTATTGGTACAATCATTGATAGCACTTCTGCAATTGCTCAACATTTCAAGGATGGGGTAGCTCCATGTTATCCAGTGTAGTGAGCCGATAGGTGGCCGGTCCGAGAACATCGATCACCTTATCAGGGCCTTCCTACTTCGCAGCGAGGTTTCCTTGCTTGAGAATCTTGAGAGTGAAGGCAACCTTATGTAACACCAAGTCACCTATACGGAAACTGTGCCCTGGTACTTTGGAGTTGAAATATCGAGCCATGCGTCCCTTTTGTTCAATGATGGTCGCCAAGGCTCGTTTATGAACCTCGTCAACCAACTGTAGGTTGAGCTCAAGTCCCTCTGAGTTTCTCTCCCCATCGTAGTATTGGAGGCAAAGCGGTCACTCGTTAACCTCTACTGGGATGATAGCTTTACAACCATATGCTAGCATGAATGGTGTTTGACCTATCAAAGTTTTATGGGTCATTCTATACAACCACAATATGCCCGCGATCTCTTCTGGCTATGTTCCATTGAGCCCGGCTATCCTTTTCTGTAGGAGTCTGAGGATGCATTTATTAGCAGCCTCCACTATTCCATTGGATTGGGGATGTGCGACAGATGTGAAATATAATTTGATCTTTAACTCGGAGCAAAAATCCCTGAACTGAAGCCAGTGCTGTCGAATTGCGTCCGTTGTCTATCACAATGGACTGAGGGATGTCGAACTGACAGACAATGGATTCCAAACGAAGCTTCTGACTTCCTTCCACATAATTCGGGCCAAGGGTTCTGCCTCGATCCACACAGTGAAGTACTCGATCGCCACTATCAGAAATTTTCGTTGTCCGCTTGCTTGCTTGAACGGACCAATGATGTCCAATTCCCACTTATCGAAGAATACTGGACTGATGTAACGACTGGTTTTTATCTATTATATATGTATGTGTTGGTTGTTCTCTCCTTTGTATGTTTTTCCCGTTTCTGTAGTTGGGCATTTTTCGCTCAGTTCTTTATAGTCTTCTAGTTCATTTCCATAAAACGATGAGCTTGGAGTAAGTCATTCATGATGAACTTCATTTTGTCCGCATCTTAGAGCTAGAGTGATCTTAGAAGCCATAGGAATCTTCCCGAAGCTTCGCGCTTCATTTCGAGACTTTTCGTGCATTTTAGTTGGTTCAAGAAGGAGAACTAACCGACTAGATTGCAATCTAGTCGGTCGGCAACTCTTCAGGAACCGACTAGTTCATTTTGATTATTTCAGCTGAGTTACTGTTTCCCCTTAGTCGGTCTAAGCACATTCATCGACCGACTAGTTCCTAAACTAGTCGGTTAGAGTTTCTTCTCAGACCGACTAACTCTCAGTACTTATTGTCTATCATATTCAACCCTTAGTCGGTCAATGAATATTCACCGACCGACTAGTTCCCAAACTAGTCGGTTGACGAGCCTTCACAGACTGACTAAATCTGTCTACCCTGTGTCGACCCTGTTCATTGTTTGCCTTTTAGTCGGTCTCAGTTGGACGACCGACCGACTAGTTCCCAAACTAGTCGGTCGACCACTCTTCACTGATCGACTAATAAGCCCAGAAACCCTAGGTTAAGTTGTAGCCGCCGCTTTTTATTTCTATTTAAACCCTATACGTTTTCACTTCTTCTCTCACTTTTCTTAGCCGATTTTCTTCCCCAATCATCCCCCATCTTCCTCTTGCCTTTCCTCCTCCTCCCGTGCTCCCTCTCACCCCCCCATTGCGTCGGCAACCACCCCGCAAGCCGTCGGCCGACCCTAAAACCCCCCAAATTCTCTTTTGCTCCAGTTTTCCCCTCCATTCTCCATTCTCCATTCTCCAGGTCCGTTACATCTTAGCCGCAGGAGATCTCTTCAGCCGCAGTTTCCCATGATCGCTTCTTCCGTTGCCGTGCTAGATCAGATTTGGCGACGGCAATCCGGATACGTCGAGATCCTCTCCTACCTGCAGATTCGTAGGCATCTTGATCGTCGTTCTTCCGCTTCGTATACGGTTAGTGATCTACCTTTAAATCTTCCTATAACCCACACCGTAATTTAGAAAACCTAATAAAAATGGATTAGTAGACGTTGTAGGATTCCAATACAAATCTCGATTAGATCTTTCAGTTCTGATTTCTGCTTTGGCCATAACAGCGAACCCATTTCCCCGTAGAGTAGCGATTTTGAGACGAACTCTCGTCGACCGTCATCACCGGAACCAGGCAAGTGAAACTTGCCAACCTTGTTTTAGGCCATGCTTTAGGCCATTTCCTTGCTTTTAGCGTGAAAGAGTGTCACGACCCGCTTCCCTAAAATGGAGGCGAGACGTGAGAAGGTCCGCACGAGAGTGGAGCGGTGAAGCCCCAAACCCGATAAGCGTCAATAAAACATAAGCAGGTCCCTGTAACCACAAACGGAACAACAATAATAACACAAGGAGAGGCAGAAATAAAATCTCATATCTCATAATTTGTCCAACATGAAAATTAAGTTCAACATCCAGAAAAGCCACCAGGCTAAAAGAAAGAATCTAAAGGCCCAGAACAAGGCCAACAAAAGGAACAACGTAACAAAGTATAGGTGCTACGCACCGACAACAAAACAGCAGTCTAAACAAAAGGGAAAGCTCAACGAAGACACTAGGACTGGTCCCCAGTGTCCACGTACTCCCCGCCAAACCCTGACTCGGGCTCGGCGTCAGCAAACACCTCGTCCTCAACAATGTACTCAGGCTCAGGATCTAACATGTGTCACCCAAAAGAGTAAATGGGCACATGTCAGCAAGTCTAAAAGACTTGGGCAAGGAAACTGAAAAGGAAGGCAACTAGCAACCTAGCAGTTATAATATGCATGACATGGCAGTTATAACATGAATGCACAAGAAAGACATGGTGAATCAATAAGTATAAGAGAAAAATTATCGGGACAAGTCAGGAGTAGCCAAGCTACTAACGATCTCAATCATTTCACTAGTCACATTTCAAGTTGTTTGTAGATGTTTACACCTTACAGCTGAACGGTTTGGCATTCACGCTGATTGGCCGCTTAACACTACCTCAGAACCCAGAGTTTACGCCTTACCACTGCAGTTGCTGATCGGGCAGACTCCCAGTTGATTGGCCGCTTAACTCTTACCCCCAATACCCACATGTAAACGAGACATGGTCCCTGCACACGAGCTCAGTAATTGAGCCAGGGTTGCCCCGCACAGGAGCTCGCATTCTAGTTCACGACTCATAAGAATTTGGCGTAGGGGTGCACCTAGCCGGAAACAAGTAGTTTGGGCATTGGCTATCAACCAACACATGGCCCGCTTCTGGAACACGAGCCAGAAAACACAAGTATTGTAGCGAAGCTACGTAATCACGGAAACGCTTAAAGAATGCAATGACATGACAATTAATTTACATACCGTTAATGGAAATCAAACATGTCATGGTAATTGTGCAACACGACAAATGTCGGATCTAGCTTCGTTGTCAAGCTAGTTCCTAAATTTGCGCCTAGGCGAGTATCATTTCGTCGCCTAGCCTCTTTTACGCCTACAACAAACAAATGGCCTAAGACATGGCCCAAAACCCTAAGTGGCAAGTTTCACTTGCCTAGCACCGAGGATGACGATCAACGAGGGTTCGTCCCACGGACGCTAATCTACGGGGAAGTCGCTGTTTTGGGGAAACAAACATCAATACAACATTCATTTTATTAGGGTTTCACAAAAACATAACGGGTTATGAAAACATCAAGAGATCGATTATTACCGTATCTGGAACGGAAGGATGATGCCGAGCAAGCACGGCAACGGAAGGAACGCTCCGGTGAACCTAGGGTTCAGATCTGGAATAAATGGGAAAAATCTGGAGAAATGGGTTTTGACACGCCCCGCTTCCCTGAAATGGAGGCGAGACGTGGAAAGGTCCGCACGAGAGTGGAGCTGTGAAGCCCCAAACCCGATAAGCGTCAATAAAACATAAGCAGGTCCCTGTAACCACAACGGAATAACAATAATAACACAAGGAGAGACTGAAATAAAATCTCATATCTCATAAATTGTCCAACATGAAAAATAAGTCCAACATCCAGAAAAGCCACCAGGCTAAAAGAAAGAGTCTAAAGGCCCAGAACAAGGCCAACAAAAGCAACGACATAACAAAGTATAGGTGCCACGCACCGACAACAAAACAGCAGTCTAAACAAAAGGAAAACACAACGAAAACACTAGGACTGGTCCCCAGTGTCCACGTACCCCCCGTCAAACACAAGCTCGGGCTCGGCGTCAGCAAACACCTCGTCCTCAACAAGGTACTCAGGCTCAGGATCTAACATGTGTCACCCAAAAGAGTAAAGGGGCACATGTCAGCAAGTCTAAAAGACTTGGGCAAGGAAACTGAAAGTAAGGCAACTAGCAACCTAGCAGTTTTAGTATGCATGACATGGCAGTTATAACATGAGTGCACAATTTAAGACATGGTGAACAGTAAGTACAAGAGAACAAGTATCGGGACAAGGCAAGAGTAGCCAAGCTACTAACAATCTCAATCAATTCACGTTGTTTTGTAGATGTTTACGCCCTTCAGCTGAATGGTACATCATTCACACCGATCGGCACTAAACACTATTCACGTTTCACTGTTGTTTGTAGATGTTTACGCCCTTCAGCTGAATGGTACATCATTCACACCGATCGGCACTAAACACTATTCACGTTTCACTGTTGTTTGTTGATGTTTACGCCCTTCAGCTGAATGGTACATCATTCACACCGATCGGCACTAAACACTACCCCACCCCAGAGTTTACGCCTTACAACTGCAGTTGCTGATCGGGCAGACTCCCAGTTGAATGGCCGCTTAACCCTTACCCCATCCCACACGTAAACAAGCCAGGGTCCCTGTACATGAGCCCAGCAAGTGAGCCAGGGTTGCCCCGCACGGGAGCTTGTTTCTTAGTTCACAATTCAATATCGAGCGTTGGGGTTAGCAACTCATTATGCTCGCTTCTGGTCACGAGCCAGGAACACAAGTATTGTAGCGATGCTACGCAATCACGGGATCACTTAAAGAATGCAATGACATGACAATTAATTCGCGTACCGTTAATGGAATTTAAACATGACATGGTAATTGTGCAACATGATATATGTCGGAACTAGCTTCGTTGTCAAGCTAGTTCCCCAATTTGCGCCTAGGCGAGTATCATTTCGTCGCCTAGCCTCTTTTACGCCTACAACAAGCAAGATGGCCTAAAACATGGCCCTAACCCTAAGTGGCAAGTTTCACTTGCCTAACACCGGGGATGACGATCACGAAGGTTCGTCTCGCGGATGCTAATCTACGGGGGAAATCGCTGTTTTGGGGAAACAATCATCAAAACAACATTCATTCATTAGGGTTTCATAAAAAATACAAATAGGTTATGAAAACATCAAGAGGTCGATTTCTTACCGAGAGGAGGTGGAAGAAACACTCCGGAGAACCCTAGGACCAGATCTGGAAACCAATGGAGAATTTTGGAGAATTAGGGTTTTTGGGGGATTTTGGGGATTTGATGGAGATTTGGGGAAGATGAGAGGTAGAATGTGTTGATGGATGGTTTGGATGATGGATTTAGGGCTTGGAATGAAGGAATAAGGCTGGGAGGAAGATGTGGGCTCAATGGGGGAGAAACTAGGGTTTTGGGTCGAGTGGAGGAAGAAGAAACGTTTGGGAGGGGTATAAATAGGTTGGGCTGGCGGCTGCCCAGAAATTAGGGTTTTAACATAGATTAGTCGGTCAAAGAGCAACCACTGACCGACTAGTTTGGCAACTAGTCGGTCGGTCGACCAACGCAGACCGACTAAGTGTAAACAGTAACTTCTGAACAAAAATAGGTTTTAGATTTAGTCGGTCAATGAACAACTACTGACCGACTAGTTTTACATCTAGTCGGTCGAGAGATGAACTTAGACCGACTAAGAGTGAACAGTATAGATACTAAAATTTAGTTGAAGAGTTAGTCGGTTAAAGAAGCATTGCTGACCGACTAGTTTGCAACCTAGTCGGTCAACCAACGTTCTTAGACCGACTAACGATAAACAGTAACTCCTGAATAATTTAGAAAGCCAACTAGTCGGTCCAAGAAGGATTGCCGACCGACTGGATCGTCATCTAGTCGGTCGGTGCCCCTTCTTATACCGGCTAACGTGCACCAAAAGTTCCGATACGGAGCGCGGAGCTCCGGGATCGATTCCTAAGACTCCTAGGCTTGATCTAACAGTAAGATACGACCGTTATGAAGTCCGTCACGAATGACATACTTCGAAATCGACAATCCTAAGGAAGAAACGAGAAAATACGACGAATCGATCGAAAATGAAAGCTACGGAGACGAAAACCACACATGAGGAGAAAATCCACCAAAACATATATTATATTATAATAAATCCAGATACAAGAAAAGCAGTCGTTACATCCTCCCCAACTTAAGAAAAATTCCGTCCTCGGAATTTCCGAATACTCACGAGTCCGGAAACAAAAGTGGGAAACGCTCTCGCATCTCATCCTCATTCTCCCAAGTAGACTCTCCAGGTGAGCCGTGTCGCCACAGCACCCTCACAAGATTGACAATCTTGTTCCGAAGCGATTTCTGACGCCTGTCCAGAATCTGCACTGGATGCTGGTCATACGTCATATCGGGGCGAACGGTAATCTCCGAAAATTCCACAGCATGAGATGGATCGCTAATGTATCGACGAAGCTGCGACACATGGAAAACATTGTGAACTCCTTCCAAAGATGGCGGCAAGGCCAAGCGATAAGCTACCTCGCCAACCCTCTCCAAAATGTCAAACGGTCCAATGTATCGCGGGCTCAACTTCCCTCGCTTCCCAAAACGAATAACACCGCGATTCGGGGAAATCTTCAAGAACACATGGTCGCCCGGCTGGAACTCCAAAGGACGACGTTTAGCATCCGCCCAATGCTTAAAACGGTCCTGAGCAATTCTCAACCTCTCCCAAATATTCCTGACGATATCCACAGCCTCCACGATCATCTCAGGTCCTAACAACTCCCGATCACCAACGTCATCCCAACTCAATGGCGATCGACATTTCCTCCCATAAAGAGCGGCGAAAGGCGCCATGCCAATACTCGCCTGGAAGCTGTTGTTGTAAGAGAACTCCACCAAATGCAGATGGTCCTCCCACGAACCCTTGAAATCCAACATGCACGCCCTCAGCATGTCTTCCAAAATCTGAATCGTCCTCTCGGACTGGCCATCCGTCTGCGGATGGTACGCTGTGCTGAAACTCAGACGCGTACCCAAACTCTTCTGCAAACTCTGCCAGAACTGAGATGTGAACCTCGTGTCTCTGTCAGACACGATACTCACGGGGACTCCATGAAGTCGCACGACCTCCTGCACGATTTCACGTTACATCACTATCCAAACTAGGAAAAGGAAATAAAACGGAGAGTAAAAGAATTTTACCTCCATATATCTCCTCGCTAGCGCCTCAGTGGACTGTCCCACTCGGAATGGAATAAAGTGCGCAGATTTGGTCAATCGATCTACGATCACCCAAATCGCTTCATTCTGCTTCGGACTCCGAGGTAGTCCAGTCACAAAATCCATAGTGATGTGTTACCATTTCCACTCCGGAATCGGAAGCGGTTGTAGCAACCCGGCCGCACGCTGATGCTCCGCCTTCACTTACTGGCAAACCAAGCACTTGGCTACACTCCGAGCCACACTCCTCTTCATACCATGCCACCAATAATTCAGACGAAGATCCTGGTACATCTTGATGCCACCAGGATGCACAGAATACGGCGAACTGTGTGCCTCCACCATCAATTCCTCTCTAATATCCCCAGCCGGCACACACAACCTGGCTCCAAACCTCAGCGAGCCATCCTCATGAATCAAAAAGTCAGTCCGCAGACCGGCTTCCACCTGCTCCCGAATCTTCACCAGCTTCGGATCCTCAGCTTGGCCAGCCTTAATCCGATCCACGATCGTCGACTGTACCTGCATGTACATCAACGATGAAGCCTTCCCAGGAAGAACAATCTCCACACCCGACTCACAAAAATCCTGCTGCAATCTCCACTGCGAGGTCAAAATCATCACCGCTGGAAGCCTACTCAAAGCATCAGGGACCACATTCACCCTGCCAGGGTGAAACTGCAAATCAATATCATAATCCGCCATAAGCTCCAACCATCGACGCTGTCGCATGTTGAGCTCCTTCTGAGTAAAAATGTACTTCAAGCTTTTGTGATCGGTGAAAATCTTCACTTTCTCACTCAGCAGGAAGTGCCTCCAAATCTTGAGCACAAACATAACAGCAGCCAACTCCAAATCATGCGTCGGGTAATTCTTCTCATGAACCTTAAGCTGACGAGACGCATACGCCACAACATGCCCATGCTGATGCAACACACAACCGAGACCCTTGCCAGAAGCATCACAAAAGATCTCAAATCCACCGCTGCGATCAGGCACAACCAGAATAGGGGCAGTCGTCAACCTCTCCTTCAGAACACCAAAAGCACTCTCGCAATCACCCGACCAAACAAAAGCAACTTCCTTCCGCGTCAACCTGGTCATTGGCTCAGCAATACGAGAAAAGTCCTTAATGAATCGCCGATAATAACCAGCAAGTCCAAGGAAACTCCGAATCTCAGACGCAGACGACGGAACAGACCACTCCCTGATGGCCCTAATCTTCTCGGGATCCACTGAAATACCATCTCTAGTCACCACATGCCCGAGAAAAGCAACTCTATCCAGCCAAAACTCGCACTTCGAAAACTTAGCATACAAACGATGCTTCCTCAAAATCTCCAACACCGTCCTTAAGTGCGAGGCATGCTCTTCCTCCGACTTCGAATAGATCAGAATGTCGTCAATGAAGATAACGACAAACTTATCCAAAAAGTCGTAGAAAATCAGGTTCATCGGATTCATGAAAACTGCGGGCATGTTAGTTACGCCGAAAGGCATAACCACGAACTCATAGTGTCCATACTTCGTCCTGAACGCTGTCTTCGGAACATCATCCTTCTTCACCTTCAACTGATGGTAACCACTCCTCAAATCCAACTTAGAAAACACCCTCGAACCTCCAAGCTGATCAAAAATATCATCGATGCGAGGCAACGGTTATTTATTCTTAATGGTCACCGCATTCAACTCCCGATAGTCCACGCCCCGCTTCCCTGAAATGGAGGCGAGACGTGGAAAGGTCCGCACGAGAGTGGAGCTGTGAAGCCCCAAACCCGATAAGCGTCAATAAAACATAAGCAGGTCCCTGTAACCACAACGGAATAACAATAATAACACAAGGAGAGACTGAAATAAAATCTCATATCTCATAAATTGTCCAACACAAAAAATAAGTCCAACATCCAGAAAAGCCACCAGGCTAAAAGAAAGAGTCTAAAGGCCCAGAACAAGGCCAACAAAAGCAACGACATAACAAAGTATAGGTGCCACGCACCGACAACAAAACAGCAGTCTAAACAAAAGGAAAACACAACGAAAACACTAGGACTGGTCCCCAGTGTCCACGTACCCCCCGTCAAACACAAGCTCGGGCTCGACGTCAGCAAACACCTCGTCCTCAACAAGGTATTCAGGCTCAGGATCTAACATGTGTCACCCAAAAGAGTAAAGGGGCACATGTCAGCAAGTCTAAAAGACTTGGGCAAGGAAACTGAAAGTAAGGCAACTAGCAACCTAGCAGTTTTAGTATGCATGACATGGCAGTTATAACATGAGTGCATAATTTAAGACATGGTGAACAGTAAGTACAAGAGAACAAGTATCGGGACAAGGCAAGAGTAGCCAAGCTACTAACAATCTCAATCAATTCACGTTGTTTTGTAGATGTTTACGCCCTTCAGCTGAATGGTACATCATTCACACCGATCGGCACTAAACACTATTCACGTTTCACTGTTGTTTGTAGATGTTTACGCCCTTCAGCTGAATGGTACATCATTCACACCGATCGGCACTAAACACTATTCACGTTTCACTGTTGTTTGTTGATGTTTACGCCCTTCAACTGAATGGTACATCATTCACACCGATCGGCACTAAACACTACCCCACCCCAGAGTTTACGCCTTACAACTGCAGTTGCTGATCGGGCAGACTCCCAGTTGAATGGCCGCTTAACCCTTACCCCATCCCACACGTAAACAAGCCAGGGTCCCTGTACATGAGCCCAGCAAGTGAGCCAGGGTTGCCCCGCACGGGAGCTTGTTTCTTAGTTCACAATTCAATATCGAGCGTTGGGGTTAGCAACTCATTATGCTCGCTTCTGGTCACGAGCCAGGAACACAAGTATTGTAGCGATGCTACGCAATCACGGGATCACTTAAAGAATGCAATGACATGTTAATGGAATTTAAACATGACATGGTAATTATGCAACATGATATATGTCGGAACTAGCTTCGTTGTCAAGCTAGTTCCCCAATTTGCGCCTAGGCGAGTATCATTTCGTCGCCTAGCCTCTTTTACGCCTACAACAAGCAAGATGGCCTAAAACATGGCCCTAACCCTAAGTGGCAAGTTTCACTTGCCTAGCACCGCGGATGACGATCACGAAGGTTCGTCTCGCGGATGCTAATCTACGGGGGAAATCGCTGTTTTGGGGAAACAATCATCAAAACAACATTCATTCATTAGGGTTTCATAAAAAAATACAAATAGGTTATGAAAACATCAAGAGGTCGATTTCTTACCGAGAGGAGGCGGAAGAAACACTCCGGAGAACCCTAGGACCAGATCTGGAAACCAATGGAGAATTTTGGAGAATTAGGGTTTTTGGGGGATTTTGGGGATTTGATGGAGATTTGGGGAAGATGAGAGGTAGAATGTGTTGATGGATGGTTTGGATGATGGATTTAGGGCTTGGAATGAAGGAATAAGGCTTGGAGGAAGATGGGGGCTCAATGGGGGAGAAACTAGGGTTTTGGGTCGAGTGGAGGAAGAAGAAACGTTTGGGAGGGGTATAAATAGGTTGGGCTGGCGGCTGCCCAGAAATTAGGGTTTTAACACAGATTAGTCGGTCAAAGAGCAACCACTGACCGACTAGTTTGGCAACTAGTCGGTCGGTCGACCAACGCAGACCGACTAAGTGTAAACAGTAACTTCTGAACAAAAATAGGTTTTAGATTTAGTCGGTCAATGAACAACTACTGACCGACTAGTTTTACATCTAGTCGGTCGAGAGATGAACTTAGACCGACTAAGAGTGAACAGTATAGATACTAAAATTTAGTTGAAGAGTTAGTCGGTTAAAGAAGCATTACTGATCGACTAGTTTGCAACCTAGTCGGTCAACCAACATTCTTATACCGACTAACGATATACAGTAACTCCTGAATAATTTAGAAAGCCAACTAGTCGGTCCAAGAAGGATTGCCGACCGACTGGATCGTCATCTAGTCGGTCGGTGCCCCTTCTTATACCGACTAACGTGCACCAAAAGTTCCGATACGGAGCGCGGAGCTCCAGGATCGATTCCTAAGACTCCTAGGCTTGATCTAACAGTAAGATACGACCGTTATGAAGTCCGTCACGAATGACATACTTCGAAATCGACAATCCTAAGGAAGAAACGAGAAAATACGACGAATCGATCGAAAATGAAAGCTACGGAGACGAAAACCACACATGAGGAGAAAATCCACCAAAACATATATTATATTATAATAAATCCAGATACATGAAAAGCAGTCGTTACAGGTTTTGATGTGGATTTTGAGGATTTGATGGAGATTTGAGGAAGATGTGAGGTAGAATGTGTTAAGGGAGGGTTTGGATGATGGATTTTGGGCTTGGGATGAAGGAATAAGGGTTTGAGGTAGTAGGGGGCTCAATGGGGGAGAAACTAGGGTTTTAGGTCATGAGGAAGAAGAAGAAAATGTTTGGAGGGGTATTTATAGAGTTTGGTGGCGGCTAGGGCAAAACTAGGGTTTCCTGTACTGCTTAGTCGGTCAAAGAACAACTGTTGACCGACTAGTTTGAGAACTAGTCGGTCTGTTGAACAACGCAGACCGACTAAGTGTAAACAGTAGCTCCAGACGAAAACCTGAACTAAGAGTTAGTCGGTCTGAGTACAAAACTTAACCGACTAGTTTAACAACTAGTCGGTCGGAAGATGAACTTAAACCGACTAAGAATGAACAGTAACTAGTGTCAAAAATAATTAAAGAGTTAGTCGGTTAAAGAAGCATTGCTGACCGACTAGTTTGTAACCTAGTCGGTCAACCAACGTTCTTAGACCGACTAACGATAAACAGTAACTCCTGAATAATTTAGAAATCCCACTAGTCGGTCCATGAAGACTTGCCGACCGACTAAATCGTCATCTAGTCAGTCGGTTCCCCTTCTTGTACCGGCTAATGAGCACCAAAAGTTCCGAAATGGAGCGTGAAGCTCCGGGATCGATTCCTAAGACTCCTAGGCTTGATCTAACAATAAGATATGACCGATATGAAGCCCGTCACGAATGACTTACTCCGAAATCGACGATTCTAAAGAAGAAATTAGAAAATCACGATGAAACGATCGAAACTGAAAGCTACGGCGACGAAAACTCACACGAGGAGAATATCCACCAAAACACATATAATATTATATAAATCCAGATACATGAAAACCAGTCGTTACATCCTCCCTAACTTAAGAAAAATTCCGTCCTCGGAATTTCCCAACACTCACGTGTCCGGGAACAAAAGTGGGAAATGCTCTCGCATCTCATCATCATTCTCCCAAGTAGACTCTCCAGGCGAGCCGTGTCGCCACATCACCCTCACAAGATTGACAACCTTGTTCCGAAGCGACTTCTGACGCCTGTCCAGAATCTGCACTGGCTGCTGGTCATACGTCATATCGGGGCGAACGGTAATCTCCGAGAAATCCACAGCATGAGATGGATCGCTAATGTATCGACGAAGCTGTGACACATGGAAAACATTGTGAACTCCCTCCAAAGATGGCGGCAAGGCTAAGCGGTATGCTACCTCGCCAACCCTCTCCAGAATATCAAACGGTCCAATGTATCGCGGGCTCAACTTCCCTCGCTTCCCAAAGCGAATCACACCACGATTCGGGAAAATCTTTAGAAACGCATGATCTCCAGGCTGAAACTCCAAAGGACGACGTTTAGCTTCCGCCCAATGCTTAAAACGGTCCTAAGCAATCCTCAACCTCTCCCGAATGTTCCTGACAATATCCACGGCCTCCACAATCATCTCAGGTCCCAACAACTCACGATCACCAACGTCATCCCAATTCAATGGCGATCGACATTTCCTCCCATAAAGAGCGGCGAAAGGCGCCATGCCAATACTCGCCTGGAAGCTGTTGTTGTAAGAAAACTCCACCAGATGTAGATGGTCCTCCCACTAACCCTTGAAATCCAACATGCACGCCCTCAGCATGTCCTCCAAGATCTGAATCGTCCTCTCGGACTGGCCATCCGTCTACGGATGGTACGCCGTACTGAAACTCAGACGTGTACCCAAGCTCTTCTGTAAACTCTGCCAGAACTGAGATGTGAACCTCGTGTCTCTGTCCGACACGATACTCACGGGGACTCCGTGAAGTCGCACGACCTCCTGCACGATTCACGTTACATCACTATCTAAACTAGGAAAAAGGAAATAAAAACGGAGAGTAAAAGAATTTACCTCCATATATCTCCTCGGTAGCGCCTCAGTGGACTGTCCCACTCGGAATGGAATAAAGTGCGCGGATTTGGTCAATCGATCTACGATCACCCAAATCGTGTCATTCTGCTTCGGACTCCGAGGTAGTCCAGTCACGAAATCCATAGTGATGTGTTGCCATTTACACTCTGGAATCGGAAGCGGTTGTAGCAACCCGGCCGCACGCTGATACTCCGCCTTCACTTGCTGGCAAACCAAACACTTGGCTACACTCCGAGCCACACTCCTCTTCATGCCATGCCACCAATAGTTCAGACGAAGATCCTGGTACATCTTGGTCCCACCAAGATGCACAGAATACGGCGAACTGTGTGCCTCCACCACCAATTCCTCTCTAATCTCCCCAGCTGGCACACACAACCTGGCTCCAAACCTCAGCGAGCCATCCTCATGAATCAAAAATTCAGTCCGCATACCGGCTTCAACCTGCTCCCGAATCCTCACCAGGTTCGGATCTCCGGCCTGACTCGCCTTAATCCGATCCACGATCGTCGACTGTATCTGCATACACATCAACGAAGAAACCTCCCCAGGAAGAACAATCTCCACACCAGACTCGCAAAAATCCTGCTGCAATCTCCACTGCGAGGTCAAAATCAATACCGCGGGAAGCCTACTCAAAGCATCTGGCACCACATTCACCTTGCCAGGGTGATACTGCAAATCAATCTCATAATCCGCCATGAGCTCTAACCATCGACGCTGTCACATGTTGAGCTCCTTCTGAGTAAAAATATACTTCAAGCTTTTGTGATCGGTGAAAATCTTCACTTTCTCACTCAGCAGGAAGTGCCTCCAAATCTTGAGCGCAAACACAACAACAGCCAACTCCAAATCATGCGTCGGGTAATTCTTCTCATGAACCTTGAGCTGACGAGACGCATACGCCACAACATGTCCGTGCTGATGCAACACACAACCGAGACCCTTGCCAAAAGCGTCGCAAAAGATCTCAAATCCACCGCTGTGATCAGGCACAACAAGAATAGGGGCAGTCGTCAATCTCTCCCTCAGAACACCAAAAGCATCCTCACAATCACCCGACCAAACAAAATCAACATCCTTCCGCATCAACCTGGTCATTGGCTCCGCAATACAGGAAAAGTCCTTAATGAAACGCCGATAATATCCCGCCAAACCAAGGAAACTCCGGATCTCAGACGCTGACGACGGAACAGACCACTCTCTGATGGCCCTAATCTTCTCGGGATCCACTGAGATACCATCTCCAGTCACCACATGCCCAAGAAAAGCAACTCTGTCCAGCCAAAACTCGCACTTCGAAAATTTAGCATACAACCGATGCTTCCTCAAAATCTCCAACACCGTCCTCAAGTGCGAGGCATGCTCCTCCTCTGACTTCGAATAGATCAGAATGTCGTCAATAAAGATAACGACAAACTTATCCAAAAAGTCGTAGAAAATCAGGTTCATCAGATTCATGAAAACTGCGGGTGCGTTGGTTACACCGAAAGGCATAACCACAAACTCATGGTGTCCATACTTCGTCGTGAACGCTGTCTTCGGAATATCATCCTTCTTCACCTTCAACTGATGGTAACCACTCCTCAAATCCAATTTAGAAAACACCCTCGAACCTCCAAGATGATCAAAAATATCATCGATGCGAGGCAACAGATATTTATTCTTAATGGTCACCGCATTCAGCTCTCGATAGTCCACGCACATGCGACGTGAACCATCCTTCTTCTTCACCAACAGCACCGGTGCTCCCCACGGAGACACACTAGGGTTGATATAACCCTTCCGCAAAAGCTCATCCAGCTGCTTTCGCAATTTCTCCAGCTCTGCAGGTGCCATACGATACGGCGCCTTCGAAATCGGCTGTGCTCCTGGAACAAGATCGATAGAAAATTCTAGAGCTCAATCCGGTGGCAGACCAGACATCTCCTCGGGGAAGACGTCATCAAAATCCCGCACCACAGCTGGCCTCTCCAACTCCATCTGCATAGCCACAACCTCCACCGGCCTGGCCCGAAACCTGACAGGACCAAGCAAGATGCTACCACGGCTGAACTCAAATACTGGATGTCCGGGAATCTCGAACACCACCTTCTTCCTCCGACAGTCAATCGTAGCATAGAAGCTCGCAAACCAATCCATCCCAAGGACTGCATCATAGTTGATGATGTCGTGGACAATGAAATCAGCGTAAAGCTCATGTCCACAGACCACCAACGAGCAAGAATTGCACCCAAGATGCACCGAGACCACGCCATTCCCTGTGACGATATTCCAACTCTTGGAAAGAGGGGACGTCGACAAGGAATGCTTCTCCACGAAGCTCCGAGAAATAATGCACATCGATGCACCAGAGTCAAAGAGGACTCGTGCAGGAAATGTGCACACCAAAACCACACCTAACAAGTAATTAACAATCAAACCCTAGTCTAGCAAACAATCATGTTCAAGCAAACACCACAATCTAACAATCAAAACCAGCTAGGAAGGTAACAGCTAGATTGAGGATTACCTGCGATAACCTCAACCACAGCCTCGCTCTCCACAGCGGTCATCAGAAAAGCCTGCCTCCTCGGCGAAAAAGCCTGCTGAAAAGCCTGCCTCTATGGAACAAGGGCTGCTCCACGTCCAGCAGGAACAGACGCTCGCTGCTGCAACGGCTGTGCTGCAACAGGTGCCCTCCGCAGCTGATTCACATGCTGACAATCCTTCGCGACATGAGAAGCATCACCACAAACCAAACACTGGCCCAGAAACTTCCTACACTGATCCTTGATGTGGCCAGGCTTGCCGCAGAAATGGCAAGTCTTCTGAATAGGACCTCCTGGCCTCTTAAACTGAGCTGGCTGATTAGGCTTGAAACCAGGCCTAACCACTGCCCTGGCCAGCTCCATAGGCCTCTTCCCAGCACCGGAAACATGTCCTCTCCTTTGACTCGGGTTCAGCTCCTGCCTCCTCGCAGCGACCAGAACCTTCTGATAAGAGTCCAGATCAGAGGAAGACACAAAACTCTGGAGCTCCAACGCAAGTCCCTGCAGGAACCTCTGAGCCCTCTCATCAGCATCATGCACCATCTTTGGTGCGAACCGACTCAGCCTAGTGAACTCTTGGTGGTACTGATCCACCGTCAAGCTCCCTTGCTTCAAATCAATGAAGTGCTGCAGCATCTCTTTCCTAGCAGCCTTCGGAAAGAACTCCTCATCAAACCTGGACGTAAAGGTAGCCCAAGCTATCGGCTCCACCAGCATCTTCTCTTCCGTATCCCACCAGTTCCGAGCATTATCCTTGAGTTGCCTCTTCGCCAAATCAACCCATCCAGTCGGGGTGATCTTGGCCATCTTCAAGTTATCCTCAATGTTCCGAATCCACTCATCGGCAGCCAGAGGACCCTCAGACCCATCAAAATATACGGGACCCAGCTCCCAAAATTGCTTCGCTCCCGGCTCGGAGCGAGGGGCCTCCGGAGTCGCCCGAGGGGCTCGACCAGCCGGAGCATTCTGGACTTGCAGGAGCACGCCTTGCTGCACCTGCATCATCTGAAGTATCATCCGCATCATCTCTCCATTGGTGGGTTCCCGCTCAGGCTCCTCATCATGAGGGGGCGCACCACTACCTCCACCACGGGTGATTCGTCTTCCTGCTATCTAGTGACACAGAAAACGAAACAATTAGACTCATAGCTTATGACTCGGACGTCGAACTTAGTTTATTGGACATTCTAATATTATTATCGCTATTCCGACAATCGCAGTTACAGAAGAGGACCTGCATGGGCCACCAACAAAACCTGTCATGACCCGCTTCCCTAAAATGGAGGCGAGACGTGAGAAGGTCCGCACGAGAGTGGAGCGGTGAAGCCCCAAACTCGATAAGCGTCAATAAAACATAAGCAGGTCCCTGTAACCACAAACGGAACAACAATAATAACACAAGGAGAGGCAGAAATAAAATCTCATATCTCATAATTTGTCCAACATGAAAATTAAGTTCAACATCCAGAAAAGCCACCAGGCTAAAAGAAAGAATCTAAAGGCCCAGAACAAGGCCAACAAAAGGAACAACGTAACAAAGTATAGGTGCTACGCACCGACAACAAAACAGCAGTCTAAACAAAAGGGAAAGCTCAACGAAGACACTAGGACTGGTCCCCAGTGTCCACGTACTCCTCGCCAAACCCTGACTCGGGCTCGGCGTCAGTAAACACCTCGTTCTCAACAATGTACTCAGGCTCAGGATCTAACATGTGTCACCCAAAAGAGTAAAGGGGCACATGTCAGCAAGTCTAAAAGACTTGGGCAAGGAAACTGAAAAGGAAGGCAACTAGCAACCTAGCAGTTATAGTATGCATGACATGGCAGTTATAACATGAATGCACAAGCAAGACATGGTGAATCAATAGGTACAAGAGAACAATTATCGGGACAAGTCAGGAGTAGCCAAGCTACTAACGATCTCAATCATTTCACTAGTCACATTTCAAGTTGTTTGTAGATGTTTACGCCTTACAGCTGAACGGTTTGGTATTCACGCTGATTGGCCGTTTAACACTACCCCAGAACCCAGAGTTTACGCCTTACCACTGCAGTTGCTGATCGGGCAAAATCCCAGTTGATTGGTCGCTTAACTCTTACCCCCAATACCCACATGTAAACGAGCCAGGGTCCCTGCACACGAGCTCAATAATTGAGCCAGGGTTGCCCCGCACAGGAGCTCGCATTCTAGTTCACGACTCATAAGCATTTGGCGTAGGGGTGCACCTAGCCGGAAACAAGTAGTTCGGGCATTGGCTATCAACCAACACATGGCCCGCTTCTGGAACACGAGCCAGGAAACATAAGTATTGTAGCGAATCTACGCAATCACGGAAACACTTAAAGAATGCAATGACATGACAATTAATTTGCGTACCGTTAATGGAAATCAAACATGTCATGGTAATTGTGCAACACGACAAATGTCGGATCTAGCTTCGTTGTCAAGCTAGTTCCTAAATTTGCGCCTAGGTGAGTATCATTTCGTCGCCTAGCCTCTTTTACGCCTACAACAAACAAATGGCCTAAGACATGGCCCAAAACCCTAAGTGGAAAGTTTCACTTGCCTAGCACCGAGGATGACGATCAACGAGGGTTCGTCCCACGGACGCTAATCTACGGGGAAGTCGCTGTTTTGGGGAAACAAACATCAATACAACATTCATTTCATTAGGGTTTCACAAAAACATAACGGGTTATGAAAACATCAAGAGATCGATTATTACCGTATCTGGAACGGAAGGATGATGCCGAGCAAGCACGGCAACGGAAGGAACGCTCCGGTGAACCTAGGGTTCAGATCTGGAATAAATGGGGAAAATCTGGAGAAATGGGTTTTGATGTGGATTTTGGGGATTTGATGGAGATTTGAGGAAGATGTGAGGTAGAATGTGTTAAGGGAGGGTTTGGATGATGGATTTTGGGCTTGGGATGAAGGAATAAGGGTTTGAGGTAGTAGGGGTCTCAATGGGGGAGAAACTAGGGTTTTAGGTCATGAGGAAGAAGAAGAAAACGTTTGGAGGGGTATTTATAGAGTTTGGTGGTGGCTAGGGCAAAACTAGGGTTTCCTGTACTGCTTAGTCGGTTAAAGAACAACTGTTGACTGACTAGTTTGAGAACTAGTCGGTCGGTTGAACAACGCAGACCGACTAAGTGTAAACAGTAGCTCCAGACGAAAACCTGAACTAAGAGTTAGTCGGTCTGAGTACAAAACTTAACCGACTAGTTTAACAACTAGTCGGTCAGAAGATGAACTTAGACCGACTAAGAATGAACAGTAACTAGTGTCAAAAATAATTAAAGAGTTAGTCGGTTAAAGAAGCATTGCTGACCGACTAGTTTGCAACCTAGTCGGTCAACCAACGTTCTTAGACCGACTAACGATAAACAGTAACTCCTGAATAATTTAGAAAGCCCACTAGTCGGTCCATGAAGACTTGTCGACCGACTAAATCGTCATCTAGTCGGTCGGTTCCCCTTCTTGTACCGGCTAATGAGCACCAAAAGTTCCGAAATGGAGCGCGAAGCTCCGGGATCGATTCCTAAGACTCCTAGGCTTGATCTAACAATAAGATATGACCGATATGAAGCCCGTCACGAATGACTTACTCCGAAATCGACGATTCTAAAGAAGAAATTAGAAAATCACGATGAAACGATCGAAAATGAAAGCTACGACGATGAAAACTCACACGAGGAGAATATCCACCAAAACACATATAATTATTATATAAATCCAGATACATGAAAACCAGTCGTTACAAAGAGACTAGACCGTAAAATGATAGCGGTCTAGGCACAATTTCAAGTTCTAGCTTGACAGCGAAGCTAGAACTGCCTTTTGTCATGTCATGTCATGCATTTGCCTGTCACGTTTAAATTCTTTAACGGTACACATTTTATTTGAATATCTGCCATGCATTTGCATTCTTTACATGTCATCTGATTTGCATGTTGCATCGTAGCACACGCTACAAAATACTTGTACAATCCGTGTTTCTGGCTAGGCACCTGCTATGCGGGCATAACCCTACGCCATACTTGTTAAAAACACTTCCTGGCTCGTGATCCAGAAGCGAGCTTTTCGTGTTCGGGGGTAAGGCCCTGGCTCATTACACGTGGAGGGGTAGGGATAAACGGTCACTTGAGCGTAAGAGTTGGCCCGGACAGCCTCTATAGCCAAAAGACGAAATCTCTGTGCACGACATGCTTACTATACTTGTACTTGTCCTTGTGAATGTATTCTAGTTTCCTTGTCATGTTCTTGCTTCCATGTCATGTTTACCCATTGCCATGTCATACTTGCTGTTTTTACTTATTTGCTGCACATCTTATATATATGTCATGCCATGCACACTTTAGAATTGCTAGGTTACTTTACTTTTCTTTTAGTTTCCTTGCACAAAGTCTTGTAGACTTTGCTGACATGTGCCCCTTCTCTTTGGGTGTCGCATGTTAGTTGCTAAGCCAAAGACCGTAGTGGAGGGCGACGAGTTCGTGGAGTTTGAGCCTGGTTCCACAGCTGACGTGGAGTATGAGGACACCGGTGACCAGTCCTAGTGTTCCTTCGTCGTTTTTCCTTGTTAGGACTGTTGTTAGTTTGTCGGTGAGTAGCACCATCTTTTGTTAGTTGCTTTCCTTGTTGGCCATGCTGGGCCTTTTCTTTTGGACTCTTTTGTTAGCCTGGTGGCTTTTCTGGTTGTTGAACTTTTTATTTGGACATTTGAGATTGATAATTTATTATTCGTCTCTTTCTATTATTCTTGTTTTTGTTCCGTGTCACATTACATGGATCTACGTGGTATTTCTAGACGCTTTACAGGCTAGAGCCTCACAGCTCCCAGCCTGAGCGGGCCTCGTCACGCCTCGCCTCCATTTTAGGGAAGCGGGTCGTGACAGGTTTTGTTGGTGGCCCATGCAGGTCTACACTCTGTAACTGTGACTTAATCGGAACAACGATAAGAATTATAGAATGTCCGATAAAAAATTTCGACACCCGAGTCATAGGGCTAAGAGTCTAATTATTTCATTTTTCTGTGTCATTGATGACTGGAAGACGGAATACCCGAGCTGCTGCTGGTGGTGTGCCCCCTCGAGTCGAGGAGCCGGACCGAGAACCCACCAATGGGGAGATTATGCAGATGATGCATTAGATGATGCAGGTGCAGCAGGGCATGCTTCAGAATGCCCGGAATGTTCCGCCTGCTCGAGCAGCACAGCCAGTCCAGAATGTCCCTCGCTCTGAGCCAGGAGCGAAGCAGTTTCGGGAGCTGGGCCCCACTTACTTTGATGGGACCGAAGGACCTCTAGCTGCTGATGAGTGGACCAGGAATATGGAGGACAACCTGAAGATGTCGAAGGTCGACCCAGCTGGATGGGTTGACTTGGCAAAGAGACAGCTTATAGATAATGCTCGGAACTGGTGGGATGCAGAGGAAGAGATGCTGGTGGAGCCGATATCTTGGGCTACTTTCAAGTCCAGATTTGATGAGGAGTACTTTCCGAAGGCTGCCAGGAGGAAGATGGCGCAGCGCTTCATCGACCTGAAGCAGGGAAGCATGACGGTGGACCAGTACCACCAGGAGTTCACCAGGCTGAAACGTTTCGCACCGAAGATGGTGCAGGATGCTGATGAGAGGGCCCAGAGGTTTCTGCAAGGGCTCTCTTTGGACCTTCAGAGCTTTGTGTCTTCTTCTGATTTGGAGTCCTATCAGAAGGTTCTGATTGCAGCGAAGAGGCAGGAGCGGATTGTGAACCAGAAGAGAGGATGTGCTCCTGGAACTGGGAAGAGGCCTGTGGAGCAGGCCAGGGCAGTGATGAGACCAGGGTTCAGGCCCAATCAGCCGGTACAGTTCAAGAGGCCAGGAGGACCTCCTACTCAGAAGACTTGCCATTTCTGTGGCAAGACTGGGCATGTCAAAGATCAATGCCGGAAGATGTTGGGACAGTGCTTGGTTTGTGGTGATCCAGCGCATGTCATGAGGGACTGCCCGAAGTCCAAGCAGCCTTGGAAGGGGCCAGTTGCAGCTCAGCCATTGCAGTAGAGAGCACCTGTATCTGTAGGACGTGGAGCGCCTCTCATTCCACAGAGGCAGGCTGTTCAGCAGGCTGTTCAGCCGAGGAGGCAGGCTTTCCTGATGACTGCAGTTGAGGTTGAGACTGAGGATGAGGTTATTGTAGGTAACCCTCAGTCTAGTTGTTGCTTTTCTTAGTTAGCCTTGTTTGTTGGAATTTTTTTGGCTGCTTGTTATGTTTGCTAGAATAGGTTTTGATTGTTAGATTGCTTGTTAGGTGTGATTTTGCTTTGCACATTTCCTGCCCGAGTCCTCTTCGACTCTGGTGCATCGATGTGCATTATTTCCCGGAGCTTCGTGGACAAGCATTCCTTGTCGACTTCCCCTCTTTCCAAGAGTTGGGATATCGTTACAGAAAATGGCGTGATCTCGGTGCATCATGGTTGTAATTCTTGCTCTTTGATGGTCTGTGGACATGAGCTCTACGCTGATTTTATCGTTCATGACATCATCAACTATGATGTCGTCCTTGGGATGGACTGGCTTGGGAGTTTCTACGCCACGATCGATTGTCGAAGGAAGAAGGTGGTGTTCGAGATTCCAGGCCATCCGGTGTTCGAGTTCAGCCGTGGAAGCAGTTCGCTTGGTCCGGTCAGGTTTCGGACCAAGCCGGTGGAGATCGTTGCTATGCAAATGGAGCAGTGTAGACCAGTGGTAGTGCGTGACTTCGACGACGTCTTCCCCGAGGAGATGTCTGGATTGCCGCCCGATCGAGCTCTCGAGTTTTCGATCGATCTCATTCCGGGAGCGCAGCCTATCTCGAAGGCGCCATATTGCATGGCACCAGCAGAATTGGAAGAATTACGGAAGCAGCTGGACGAACTTATTTAGAAGGGTTACATTCATCCCAGTGTGTTTCCGTGGGGAGCACCGGTCTTGCTGGTGAAGAAGAAGGACGGTTCGCGTCGCATGTGTGTGGACTACCGGGAGTTGAATGCGGTGACTGTCAAGAATCGATATTTGTTGCCTCGTATAGATGACATCTTTGATCAGCTTGGAGGATTGAGGGTATTCTCTAAGTTGGATCTGATGAGTGGTTATCATCAGCTGAAGGTGAGAAAGGAAGATGTTCTGAAGACAGCATTAAGGACGAAGTATGGACACTACAAGTTCGTGGTTATGCCTTTCGGTGTAACCAACGCACCCGCCATATTTATGAATCTGATGAATCTGATCTTCTATGACTTTTTAGACAAGTTTGTCGTTATCTTTATTGACGACATTCTAATCTACTCAAAGTCAGAGGAGGAGCATGCATCACACTTGAGGACAGTGTTGGAGATCTTGAGGAAGCATCGGTTGTATGCTAAGTATTTCAAGTGCGAGTTTTGGCTGGACAGAGTTGCTTTTCTCGGGCATGTCGTGTCAGGAGATGGTATTTCAGTGGACCCCGAGAAGATCAAGGCTATCAGGGAGTGGCCTGTTCCGCAGTTAGCTTCTGAGATCAGGAGTTTCTTTGGATTGGCTAGTTATTACCGGTGGTTCATTAAGGACTTCTCCCGTATTGCCGAGCCGATGACCAGACTGACGCAGAAGGATGTACCATTTGTTTGGTCTGATGGCTGTGAGCAGGCTTTTGGTGTTCTGAAGGAGAGACTGACGACTGCCCCTATTCTTGTTGTGCCTGATCGGAGTGGAGGATTCGAGATCTTTTGCGATGCTTCCGACAAGGGTCTCTATTGTGTATTGCATTAGCATGGGCATGTGGTGGCGTATGCTTCACGTCAACTTAAGACCCATAAGAAGAATTACCCGACCCACGACTTGGAGTTGGCAGCAGTCGTGTTTGCGCTGAAGATTTGGAGGCACTTCCTGCTGAGTGAGAGGGTGAAGATCTTCACCGATCATAGAAGCTTGAAGTACATTTTTACCCAGAAGGAGCTCAACATGCGACATCGTCGGTGGTTGGAGCTCATGGCAGATTATGAGATCGATCTGCAGTTTCACCCTGGCAAGGTGAATGTGGTTCCGGATGCGCTGAGTAGGCTTTCGGCAGTGATGTTGTTGACTTCACAGTGGAGATTGCAGCAAGATTTTTGCGAGTCTGGTATTGAGATTATCCTTCCTGGAGAGGCTTCTTCATTGATGTGTATGCAAATACAGTCGACGATCGTGGATAGGATTAAGGCTGGGCAGGCTGGAGACCCGAAGTTGGCGAAGATACGGGAGCAGGTGGAAGTAGGTCTGCGGACTGACTTCTTGATTCATGAGGATGGCTCGCTGAGGTATGGAGCCAGGTGGTGTGTGCCAGCTGGAGACATCAGAGAGGAGTTGTTGGTTGAGGCACACAGTTCGTCGTATTCTGTGCATCCTGGTGGTACCAAGATGTATAAGGATCTTCGCCTGAACTATTAGTGGCATGGTATGAAGAGGAGTGTGGCTCGGAGTGTAGCCAAGTGTCTGGTTTGTCAGCAGGTGAAGGCGGAGCATCAACGTATGGCAGGGTTGCTGCAACCGCTTCCAATTCCAGAGTGGAAGTGGTAACACATCACTATGGACTTTGTGACTGGACTACCTCGGAGTCTGAAGCTGAATGACGCAATTTGGGTGATCGTGGACCGATTAACCAAATCCGTGCACTTTATTCCTTTCCGAGCAGGACAGTCCACTAAGACGCTAGCGAGGAGATATATGGAGGTAAACCCCTTTTTCTTTCCATTTCTATTTCCTTTCCCTAGTTTAGATAGTGATGTAACGTGAATCGTGCAGGAGATCGTACGACTCCACAGAGTCCCTGTGAGTATCGTGTCGGACAGAGACACGAGGTTCACGTCTCAGTTTTGGCAGAGTCTGCAGAAGAGTTTGGGTACGAGTCTGAGTTTCAGCACGGCGTACCATCCGCAGACAGATGGCCAGTCCGAGAGGACGATTCAGATCTTGGAGGACATACTGAGGGCGTGCATGTTGGACTTCAAGGGATCTTGGAAAGATCATCTCCACCATGTTGAGTTTGCCTACAATAACAGCTACCAGGCGAGTATTGGCATGGCACCTTTCGCCGCGCTATATGGGAAGAAATGTTGATCGCCACTGAGCTGGGATGACATTGGAGACAGGGAGCTGTTAGGACCTGAGATGATCGTGGAGGCAGTGTATGTTGTGAGGAACATACAGGAGAAGCTGAGGATTGCTCAGGACCGTTTCAAGCATTGGGCAGATGCTAAACGGCGTCCTTTGGAGTTTCAGCCAGGTGACCATGTGTTCCTGAAGATTTCCCCGAATCGAGGAGTGATTCGATTTGGGAAACGAGGGAAGCTGAGCCCGAGATACATTGGACCGTTTGACATTCTGGAGAGAGTTGGCGAGGTAGCCTACCGCTTAGCCTTGTCGCCATCTTTGGAAGGAGTTCACGATGTCTTCCATGTGTCGCAGCTTCGTCGGTACATCAGCGATCCATCTCATGCTGTGGATTTCTCGGAGATCATCGTTCGCCCTGATCTGACGTATGACCAGCAGACAGTGCATATTTTGGACTGGCGTTAAAAGTCACTCCGAAACAAGACAGTCGATCTTGTTAGGGTGAAGTGGCAACACGGCTCGCCAGGAGAGTCTACTTGGGATAGAGAAGATGAGATGAGAGAGCGATACCCACTTTTGTTCCCTGACACGTGAGTGTTAGAAAATTCCGAGGGCGAAATTTTTCTTAAGGTGGGTAGGATGTAATGACTGATTTTTATCTATTATATATGTATGTGTTGGTTGTTCTCTCCTTTGTATGTTTTTCCCGTTTCTGTAGTTGGGCGTTTTTCGCTCAGTTCTTTATAGTCTTCTAGTTCCTTTCCATAGAACGATGAGCTTGGAGTAAGTCATTCATGATGAACTTCATTTTGTCCGCATATTAGAGCTAGAGTGATTTTAGAAGCCATAGGAATCTTCCCGAAGCTTCGCGCTTCATTTCGAGACTTTTCGTGTATTTTAGTTGGTTGAAGAAGGAGAACCAACCGAAGAGATTGCAATCTAGTCGGTCGGCAACTCTTCAGGAACCGACTAGTTCATCTTGATTATTTTAGCTGAGTTACTGTTTCCTCTTAGTCGGTCTAAGCACATTCATCGACCGACTAGTTCCTAAACTAGTCGGTTAGAGTTTCTTCTCAGACCGACTAACTCTCAGTACTTATTTTCTATCATATTCAACCCTTAGTCGGTCAATGAATATTCACCGACCGACTAGTTCCCAAACTAGTCGGTTGACGAGCCTTCACAGACCGACTAAATCTGTCTACCATGTTCACTGTTTGCCTTTTAGTCGGTCTCAGTTGGACGACCGACCGACTAGTTCCCAAACTAGTCGGTCGACCACTCTTCACTGACCGACTAATAAGCCCAGAAACCCTAGGTTAAGTTGTAGCCGCTGCTTTTTATTTCTATTTAAACCCTATACGTTTTCACTTCTTCTCTCACTTTTCTTAGCCTATTTTCTTCCCCAATTATCCCCCATCTTCCTCTTGCCTTTCCTCCTCCTCCCGTGCTCCCTCTCACCCCCCATTACGCCGGCAACCACCCTGCAAGCCGCCGGCCGACCCTAAAACCCCCCAAATTCTCTTTTGCTCCAGTTTTCCCCTACATTCTCCATTCTCCAGATCCTTTACATCTCAGCCGCAGGAGATCTCTTCAGCCGTAGTTTCCCGGGATCGCTTCTTCCGTTGCCGTGCTAGATCAGATTTGGCGACGGCAATCTGGATACGTCGAGATCCTCTCCTACCTGCAGATTCGTAGGCGTCTTGATCGTCGTTCTTTCGCTTCGTATACAGTTAGTGATCTACCTTTAAATCTTCCTATAACCCACACCGTAATTTAGAAAACCTAATAAAAATGGATTACTAGACATTGTAGGATTCCAATACAAATCTGGATTAGATCTTTCAGTTCTGATTTCTGCTTTGGCCATAACAGCGAACCCATTTTCCCGTAGAGTAGGGATTTTGAGACGAACTCTCGTCGACCGTCATCACCGGAACCAGGCAAGTGAAACTTGCCAACCTTGTTTTAGGCCATGCTTTAAGCCATTTCCTTGCTTTTAGCATGAAAGAGACTAGACCGTGAAATGATAGCGGTCTAGGCGCAATTTCAAATTCTAGCTTGACAACGAAGCTAGAACTGCCTTTTTTCATGTCATGTCATGCTTTTGCCTGCCACGTTTAAATTCTTTAACGGTACGCATTTTATTTGAATATCTGCCATGCATTTGAATTATTTACATGTCATCTGATTTGCATGTTGCATCGTAGCACACGCTACAAAATACTTGTACAATCTGTGTTTTCGGCTAGGCACCTGCTATGCGGGCATAACCCTACGCCATACTTGTTAAAAAACACTTCCTGGCTCGTGATCCAGAAGCGAGCTTTTCGTGTTCGGGGGTAAGGCCCTGGCTCGATACACGTGGAGGGGTAGGGATAAACGGTCACTTGAGCGTAAGAGATGGCCCGTACAGCCTCTCTAGCCAAAAGGCGGAATCTCTGTGCACGACGTGCTTACTATACTTGTACTTGTCCTTGTGAATGTATACTAGTTTCCTTGTCATGTTTTTGCTTCCATGTCATGTTTACCCATTGCCATGTCATACTTGCTGTTTTTACTTATTTGCTGCACATCTTATATATATGTCATGTCATGCACACTTTAGAATTGCTAGGTTGCTTTACTTTTCTTTTAGTTTCCTTGCACAAAGTCTTGTATACTTTGCTGACATGTGCCCCTTCTCTTTGGGTGTCGCATGTTAGTTGCTGAGCCAGAGACCGTAGTGGAGGGCGACGAGTTCGTGGAGTTTGAGCCTGGTTCCACAGCTGACGTGAAGTACGAGGACACCGGTGACCAGTCCTAGTGTTCATTCGTCGTTTTTCCTTGTTAGGACTGTTGTTAGTTTGTCGGTGAGTAGCACCATCTTTTGTTAGTTGCTTTCCTTGTTGGCCATGCTAGGCCTTTTCTTTTGGACTCTTTTGTTAGCCTGGTGGCTTTTCTGGTTGTTGAACTTTTTATTTGGACATTTGAGATCGATAATTTATTATTCGTCTCTTTCTATTATTCTTGTTTTTGTTTCGTGTCATATTACAGGGATCTGCGTGGTATTTCTAGACGCTTTACAGGTTGAGAGCCTCACAGCTCCCAGCCTGAGCGGGCCTCGTCACGCCTTGCCTCCATTTTAGGGAAGCGGGTCGTGACAACTGATGATTGAGATCAAATCAGTTGGAAGAGCTGACCTGATTCCCGAGAACTTCTGGAAAGTCGGACACTTCTGCACATACCCGACCTCCTCTTTGAACATGGTTGGTCAGAAGTAACCTTGCTTTATGGCCTTCAAAGATATAGCTTTTTATCCACAACAGTTCTCGTACTTACCCTCGTGGATCTCTTGGATCACATAGAGTGCTTCCTACGAGGTTAAACATTTGAGGTAGGGGAAGATGTCATACATGGTCCATCGTCTTTTGTACAATGAACCGTCTAGTAGAACAAATTGGTAGGCCTTTCGTTCTAGCTTTCGCACCTCTACCGGGTCAGTCAGATTCTCTCCAGTGTTTACATAACGAATTATGGGATCCATCCAAGTGACCCTTTGGTCGATGCTTAACAGTTCTTGTTCCAGCATGCTGGGGTGTGGCAGATGCTGCGCGAACATTATTCAACCAAGTCCTACGGGGGAGGATGACGCGAGCTTTGAAAGGGTGTCGGCTCGGTGATTCTTCGACCTTGGTATATGGTGGATCTCTACTCGTCTTAACTTGGCGAGCTCCACTTTAGCAACCTGCATGTAGCTCTGCATTGTGTCCTCGCAGGCCTTGAAACCTCCGTTCAATTGGTGGACGATGAGATTGGAATCATTGAGTAGTTGGACCACCTTCGCTCCTAGAGCTTGAGCCAATCGGAGCCCGTTGATTGCAGCTTCATACTCTGCTCCATTATTCGTGGTTTGGAAACCGAAGCGGAGACCATACTCAAATATGTTGCACACTGATGTTTGGACAATTATTCTGGCCCCACTTCTGGTTTGAGTGGCAGAACCATCCACTTGTACGATCCACCTTCACTCGACTTCAATTGTATCAGTTGATGAATTAAGACCTGTCGAGGGAGAAGAGGCAGCATTGGGTCGTATGTTAGTAACACGTACCTCGGGTTGTCGTCATAAGTGAGTTCGACGATGAAGTCGACTAGAGCTTGCCCTTTGATGGCAGTCCTCGGCTTATACTGGATGTTGAATTCGCTCAGCTCGACTCTCCACTTCGTTATTCTCCCCAAACGATCCAGTCTCTTCAGGGTCTGCTCCAAGGGAGTGTCTGCGAGGACCAAGATGGTGTGCGCTTGGAAGTATAGTCGTAGCCTCCTCGTGGATTGGATCAGTGCAAACGACATCTTCTCAATTCTTGAGTAATTTACTTCTGTACACTGGAGGACTTGGCTGATGTAGTAGATATGTCGTTGCACTCCCGAGTCTTCCTTGACGAGTGTCGAGCTTATGGCCTACATGGTAGCGGCCAGATAAATGATGAGTTGGTCATCCTTATCTGGTTTGGTCAGGAACAGTGGGCTGTGGAGGTACTCTTTTAGTTCCGAGAAAGTTTTCTTGCAATCTGCGTCACATTCGACGACCCTCTTGCCATTTGCGATGGATGCTATCGCCTTTGTCAATACTTTGAAGAACGGTAAAGATCACTCGACCGACTTAGACAACTTAGACAAGAACCGGCTCAAAGCTGCTATTCTCCCATTTAGTCTCTGAAGTTCTTTGATGGTTGAGGGCTCCTTCATCGCCATGATCGCTGTAATTTTATCGGTGTTAGTCTCTATTCCTCTGTTTGTCAATATGAAGCCGAGGAACTTTTCCGATCGGACCCCAAAGGTACACTTGGCGGGATTCAGACGAAGGTTGTAGCGTCGAATTTGTGCAAATGTCTCTTGAAGATCTGCAATGTGGTCTGCTGGCTTCTTCGACTTGACCATCATGGCATCAACGCAGACCTCCAGGTTTTGCCTGATTTGAGTCTCGAAGACTCCATTCATCATACGCTGGTACGTGGCCCCTGCATTCTTTAAACCAAATGGTATTTTTGTATAACATAAAATACCTCGATCTGTGATGAAAGAAGTCTTTTCTTCATCTTCCGGTGTCATTTGGATTTGGTTGTATCTTAAGAAAGCATCCATGAAGCTAAGGAGTTCATAGCCCGAGGCATAGTCGACTAGATGGTTGATCCGGAGCAGGGGTAACTATCTTTCGGATAGGCTTTGTTGAGATTGGTTAAGTCGACGCACATTCGCCTTTTTCCATTCGCCTTCTTCACCATTATGACATTCGAGAGCCAATCGGGGTATTTGACCTTCCGAATGAAGCCCGCCTCCAGAAGCCGATCCACTTCCTCAATTACGGCCTTTATCTTTTTGCCCCATGTTCCTCTTTTTCTGCTTCTTAGGATTGGAAGTCGAGTCGACTTCTATTTTGTGGGATATTACCTGGGGGTCGATGCCGGGTATATCCTTCGAGGACCAGGCAAAAATGTCTACATGCTCTTTCAAGAGAGCGATCAACTGCTCCTTTAGGTTAAAAGGGATCATCGACCTGATGGAGACAGTCCTCCCTTCCTATTTAGAGATCCAGATGTTCTCTGTCTCTTCGGTTGTCGTGGGTTATTGATCCTCGCCCTCGGGGTCGACTAGATCTGTCTACCTCACCCTTCTCAAAGCGGTGGACAGAGTGTAACACGACCGGGCTTGCTTCTGATTTCCTCTCACCTTTCCAACTCCCTCAGGAGTCTGGAATTTGATCAATTGATGGAAGGTTGAGACCACTACTTCTATATCTTTGAGTATCGGTCTGCCAATGATTTCATTGTACGCCAAGTTGATCTTCACCACTATAAAGTTAGTCAGGCGAGTGACCTGTCGCGGATACATGCCAAGTGTCACCGATAGGGTGATAATGACTCCTACCGGGACAGTATACCTGGTGAACCCTACAAGAGGACCCGGGCAGGGTCTCAACTCCATTGAAGACATCCTCATTCTCTCCAATGTGGTGAAGAAAAGCACATCGCACGAACTCCCCATGTTGATGAGAAATCTTTTTACAGTAACCTCGTTGATGGAGGCATCGATGACAATGGCATCATCATGTGGAAATTCTACACCCTCTAGATCTTCATCTGACAAGGATATCGGAGGTGTAGAATCTCGAGGGTGCTTACTACCCACAGATATTGTCATCAACCTTCCGGCGTAAGAACTTTGGAATGAGGTTGATAGCTCCAGATGCGGAGGACCTCCCATTATCATGTTGAAGGAATTGATGCTGGAAAGCGCCAAGGCATCACCGAAGGGTGTTGATGGGTGAGCTGACATGGTCGAGATATTTCGTCGACTAGGATGTCGACTAATGGTTTCCCATAGACGGTGCCAAACTGTAAGGCAAAAAACAACTGAAACAATTGAGATGCTGACATGAATCCTTTCTTGCTGAGTCGAAGCCTCGTCAGTCAGTTGAGTGGGACCTTATGTTGGAAGAACCGGGGTCATTGGTGGATGATAATTGACTTGTAGTGCTCGATCGACCTTCGAGCAAATCGTGCGTCGGTCGATCGAGGTCAAGAAGCTCAACAGTGACCCTCACGTAGGATTGAGACACAATGATCTGTGTCACAAAGAAGCATTATGATGGTCTGATCTGGATCCCGACCTAAATCCCCTCCGATACTTAAGTTAGAATGGAACTTAAGAGAGGGAGTGAGCTTGGAGCAGCTGAGATCGATCCACGGAGGTTCGTATCAGATTTAGCGTCGCAAGCTCTTTGATAGAAGAAATGTAAGATGAAATATGTAGAGTCCGAGTATTAGATCCAATACCGTGGGAGTTGGAATCCTTTTACTATTATCTTTTCAGGTATTTATAGGCGTTGGTCCAATGATTGGGAATAACTGTCCCTCATTGATTCAGGCAGGATCTTCTCCAGGATTGGTGATAACGGCTACCTATTTACTCGGTCTCATTAACTCCTCCCTGAGTATCAGCAGAAGACTAACAGTCGAGTGAGGCATTCACTTGATTGAGTATTACTCCGCTTTAATGATAGTTGCAGGTTGCAAGCTCTGGTTGAGCAGCATATTTTGACACCGTTTCGTGGTTCGTATCTGTTTCAGAGTGTTTTCTCACTACAAAGCATTGACCGTGGATAACCCGGTCAACGTGGTCAAGGGGCCCGTTTGGGTCCCTCGGGGGCTTCGAGTCGGTGCGGATGGGGCGAGGGGAAGCCTCGGCCCTGATTGAGACGTTCGGTCTCGGACGGTCGCGCACGAACTCGGAGGTAGGACAACGAGGGGAAGCCTTAGTCGTCCAGCCAGATGCGCGGTCGGCGAAGGGCGAGGGGAAGCCTCGGCCCTGGGTGAGACGCTCGGCCTCGGCGGGATGTGCTCGGCCTCGGCGGTCGGACGATGAGGGGAAGCCTCACTCGTCCAGCTAGATGCGCGGTCGGCGAAGGGCGAGGGGGAGCCTCGGCCCATTGGTCAGATGTCCTCCTGCGTAGACGAGAACGCTCGTCAGGGGGCCGGACCTTGGTTCCGGCCAAATCCCCTCTGATGCCTAAGTCAGACAGTGATCTGAAAGAGGAGGCCCGGCGGAGACGGTTCGACTCGTGAGGAGATCTGAACGGCGTCTCACGGCTCGAGCGGGGGAGGAAGGAGATGGAAAGGAGGAACTAGGTCGTTGATGGAGTACCTTAGACTTTTAGATACCTGAGATGCGGTCCTTTTCTTCGTCGTCCTCCTAGCCTTTTTGTAGAGCCCCCAGTGCGATTGCCTCTGGCCCACCTCCCTCGCCCGCCCTCAATCGTGCCCCCTCAATCCGCCCCCCGTCGCCGCCCCTTGCGCCACGCCCGCACATCCCCATTACCGTCATTTAGTGGTCGCGGAACCGGGGGAGCGGTTATCGCAGGAGTGGGCGAGTGACCAGCGGGTACTGGGGCCGGGTCGGATCGATTGCAGGGGGGATCCCTTAGTGGGTCTTGTGAGACGGGCCGATATACGTAGATGGGATCCTGGCCAGCAATTGGGCTCCTGGGCTTGTGTCTTTTGGGTCTCGGTCAAATAGGCGTAACAATTGCCCCCATCGGTCGAGTTGATTGGCCTCGGCCGGTTCGGCTCGGCCGATGTGACTTCTACCGATTTTGACAAGCTCGCCAGTCGATGCCGACTCATTTATTAGTCGTCATAATGAGCTAGCTCGTTCGATGATTTTTAAGGTGCGGGTTCCGAAGCGCCGTCGGCCTTCAGATGCAGCCACGTGTAGCTGCAAGCTTATCCCCACCGCTCGCGGGGTCGTCTTAAGTTGAGAAGCCGAGGGGTTCGTGAGCCGCCATCCCGTCACTTTCCTCTTTGCACCGATCCCTATTCTACCTGAGCTCTGCCTCATGTCGTCTTCCTCTGCCACGGGTTCGGTTCGGTCGGAGCGCGATGCAGTTCCAGGTCCGGCGGGTGGCACTCCTTCGGCGATTAGTCAGCACGGGGATGATCTTTCAGGGGTGCCCCCAGAGGTCTTGTTGTGGTCTTCGTCGATCTGCGCCACCGTCATCGGGAGCATGCGCTCCGCCTACTTGCTTCCGCCCTATTCGGCTCGTGCCCCCGGGGCTGACGAGCGGGTCTGCTTCCCTGGCCCCAACGAGGTCGGAGTATATGAGAAGTGCTTCCGCTTCGGGCTTCGTTTCCCGCTCCATCCTTTTATCGTCGAGTTCCTTCAGGCCCACACCGTGTGCCTGTGTCAATTCTGTCCCAACGCCGTCGGGCTCCTCGTCGGGTTCGTCGTTGTCTGCATGTTGAAGGGTGTGGCGCCCTCTCTTCGCCTCTTTGCCCAGTTCTACCGCCTGAGCCACCACCAGTCGGGGGCGTGGATTTACATCAGCGCCCGCCCGAAGATGTCCCTGGTGTTGGGGTTGCCGAGCTCCCTGAAACACTGGAAGGGGGAATACGTGTTCGTCACCTTCCCATCGAGTGTACCCTTCCCGGTTCGGTGGGAGGCGGCTGGTGCATTCATCCTCGATCTGGGGGAGCCGACGGTTGCTGAGCAGCAGACGGCGAAGGACATGCTGGCGATTCCTGCAAGGGAGCGTTCGATCGATGCCCTCTTTAGCGACCACAACTTGCGCAATACGCTGTGGCCCCTGGGTAAGCCTCCCCGAGTGCTTGCCATTCGAGGTCACCTGGGCTCTGCTCGGTCTCTCATCTCTTTTTTGAATGCAGGTGGGTTCCCTCTTGGTCCTTCTCCTGCCAGCGCTCTCGTGCAGGTCCCCAACCCGAATCCGCGCAAAAGGGATCATGTGTTGGAGGTCCGGAAGAAGCAACGGGCTGCGACCGCGACCGGAGGCTTAAAATGGAAGAAGGTGTCGTCTCCCTCCCCCCCCTTGCTGGGGTCTTCCAAGAGGGTCCGTGAGGGGGTCGAGGGGGTTGAGGTCCAGCCGACTGATGATCGACCTCAACCCACCCCCGTTGAGGTTGCCTGGCCGTGGGTCGGCCCTTCACCTCTCCCAGACGGCACTCTCCCTGACGCCTACAGTCGGTATCTCGGTGCGTTCCGTTCTGCTCCTGGCGAGTTCCCTTCGTCAGGGGAGGGTCTTCTTCGTCCACGCTTCCCAGTGGGGGAGAAGGAATCGGTGTTCTCGAACCGCGGAGCCGCCGCTCGAGTGGCCGAGAACTGCTGTCTCCCTCCCGATCAGGCGGTGTTGGACGGAGTCAGAGGTGACTGCTTGGCCACCTTCGTGATTCAGGCTGGTCAACAGGTAGTGTGTTTCTGCTTACCCTCCTGCTGTTCTCACTGTCTTACCTTCGTTGCCTTGGTGCAGCTGTCCTCAGTGGGCCTCTCGATGAGGCGCCAATTCGTGGTTCTTCCCAAAGCCAAATCCGATGCCGGGCGGGGCCCTGAGGCCCCGGCGAGGAGGAGGAGGCAGGTCAGTTGGAGGAAGCGCGGGTCCAGTCCCTGGACTCCCGTGTAACTGAGCTGTCTTCTGCTCTGGAGGTGGCGAACCGGGAGAGAGCCTTGGCTCTGGCTGGGAATTCAGAGGCCGAGGCGCGGCTCGCCGAGCTCTTGAAAGGTGCCGACGCGTCTGGAGGAGCCGAGCAGATCCCCAACCCCGCTGCTGCCTCCGAGGCCTTGGAGCTCTCCGACCGTCTGGAAGCGGCGGAGGAGCAGGCGAGGGCCCTTGCTGCCCAACTTGGCGAGAAATCCCGGGAGATCGAGAAGGAGAGGGCGGAGCACCAACTCCAGATCGAGACCTTAGAGGCTCGGATGCGTGGGCTCGAGGAGGTGGATCCGGCCCGGATCGCTCAGGATGCCGTGGCGGAGTATGCCACCTCCTTTGTGGAGACCGCCTTGTCGGAGGCGTTCGAGAAGGGCTTCGCCCGGTGCCAGTCCGAGATCCAATAGAAGTTCCCACTCTCGGGGGTCAACTTCGGGGATCTTCGGGTGTACCCTGCCGTCGAGCAGGGTGGGGGGGACCCTAGCGTGCTGCCAGCCTGTGGCCCCGCTGGTGCCCCCGGAGAAAAATGAGGGAGGGGAATGCCCCTCGGCCTCTTCATGCGCCTCTCTGTATATCTTTTTGCTTTATCTGGAAAGGAATGAATTCAAAATAAATTTATTTCATAGGAAATGATACATTTATTGAAAGTACTTGCGCAAATGTTCCGTATTCCAAGTGTGAGTGAGAATCCTCCCCTCCATGTCAGCTAGTCGGTAGGCTGCGGGCCCGAGGACCTTGATGACTTTCTAGGGTCCCTCCCATCTAGCCGCGAGCTTCCCCTTGCGAGCGGTATCAGTGTTGAAGCCCGCTTTCCGGAGGACCAGGTCCCCAAGGTGGAAGCTTCTCCCCCGCACTCGAGCGTTGTAGTATCGGGCCACCTTCTGCTTCTGGCGGACGATGGTGGCCAGTGCCTGCTCCCGTCGCTCGTCGAGGAGCTCCAGATTGATCCCCAGGCCTTGCGAGTTCCGGTCTTCGTCAAAGTATTTGAGTCGGAGAGATTCTTCACCCAATTCGACCGGTACCACTGCCTCAGCCCCATAGGTGAGCATGAACGGGGTCTCGCCAGTGGCCTCCTTGTGGGTCATCCGGTAGGACCAGAGTATCCCGGGGAGCTCTTCTGGCCAGTTCCCTTCGGCGTCTTTCACTTTCTTCCGGAGGGGTTCTATGATGCACTTGTTGGCCGCTTCTACCATCCCGTTGGTCTGGGGGTGCGCTACTGAGGCGAAGAGGAGCTTGATTCCCCATTCTTCGCAAAAATCTTTAAACCCTGCGGAGTCGAACTGCTTCCCATTGTCTGTGACGATGGCCCGTGGTACTCCGAATCGGGAGATGATGGAATTCCACACGAAGCTTTTCGCTTTCTTCCACGTGATGGTGGCCAACGGTTCGGCCTCGATCCACTTGGTGAAGTAGTCCACTACCACGATCAGATGCTTCCGCTGCCCTCATCCTGGTTTAAACGGTCCGAGGATGTCGAGCCCCCATTTCGCAAAGGGGATGGGGCTCACGATGGGGATGAGCTCTGACGGAGGAGTCGAGATGTGGTGGGCATACCTCTGGCATTCTTGGCATCTCTGGACGTAGCTTGTTGCATCTTGGGTCAGGGTCGGCCAGTAGTATCCCTGCCTCAAGATCTTCTGCGCGACTATCTTGCCCCCGTGGTGATTCCCGCAGATCCCGTCGTGAACCTCCCGTAGGACATAGTCAGCCTCCTGCAGTCCGAGGCACTTCAGGTATGGGAGGACGTCCGTCTTGGTCCAGCGTCTTCGGTAAAGCGTCCCTTCGTGGATCACGTATCGGAGCGCCTTTCTCTCCAGGGTTCGGCGTTCGTCCCCATCGGTCGGCACCTCTCCATGAGTGAGGTATCGGATGATCGGGTCCATCCAGTTGGGTTCTCGGTCGATCGCCATCACCTCGTGCTCCTCCGTGCTGGGGGACGATAGGTTCTCCACGTAGATGGTGCGGCCCAGCTCCTTTGGTGAGGACGAGGCCAGCTTCGACAACGCGTCCGCCCGTGCATTCTCTGATCGCGGGAGGTGTAAGACTTCCACGTCCTTGAACTTGGACATCGCCGCTCTGGCGACAGGGAGATATCTCTGCATCGCCTCCTCCCGTGCCTCGTATCTCTCCAAGAGTTGGTTGACAATGAGCTTCGAGTCGCTGAGGAGGCGGACGGACTTGGCCCCGAGCTCCAGGGCCAGCCTCAGGCCGTTAATCACTGCTTCGTATTCCGCCACGTTGTTCGTGGCTGGGAACTCGAAACGCAACGTGTATTCTACAATGTTCCCTTCCGGAGATCGGATTGCAATCCCGGCCCCGCCTCCTGACTGTGTGGCCGACCCGTCCACATGGACTATCCACGCTCCTGGATCCCCTGGCTGAAAGTGGTTAGTCGAGAGAAAGGACAGGGGTTGAGCAATTACCGTCGCCGGGCCTTCTTCCTCCGGGGGGCCATTTCCTTGCGTTGTGCACTCGGCGATGAAGTCGGCTAGGGCCTGCCCTTTGATGGCCGTGCGCGGTTTGAATCGGAGGTCGAACTCGCTCAGTTCCACTCCCCAGTTCAGCATCCTTCCCATTCGATCGAATCTCTTGAGGTTCTGCTCCAGTTGCGAGTCGGTCAGGACCAGTATGGTGTGGGCCTGGAAATAGGGCCGGAGCCTTCGTGCTGAGAGGACGAGGGCGTACGCCAGTTTCTCCATGGGCGAGTATCGCATCTCTGCCCCCTTCAAGATCCGGCTCGTGTAGTATACCGGCCATTGCACCCCACCGTCCTCCCGGATCAGCACTGAACTCACAGCTTCCTCCGCGCACGCCAGGTAAAGGCTCATCGACTCCCCTTCCCGTGGTTTGGACAGGAGAGGTGGGCTGCGGAGATAATCTTTGAGGTCTCCGAACGCCCTAGAGTAGTCTTCGTCCCAAAGTATCGTCTTCCGATTGTCTGGAGGTTCCGTGATCGCTTTCCTCAGGACCTTGAAGAAGGGGAGCGATCTTTCCGCTGATTTGGAAAGGAATCGCCCCAAAGCTGCGATGCGCCCGTTTAGCCTCTGTAGCTCTTTGATCGTCGTCGGCTCGCGCATGTTGATTAGCGCCTCGATCTTGTCGGGATTAGCTTCAATGCCACGGTTAGTTATCATAAATCCCAAGAATTTGCCAGATCTTACCCCGAACGTGCACTTCGCGGGATTGAGCCGAATGTGTTGTCGCCGCAATCGCTCGAAGGTCTCCCGCAAGTCGGCGATGTGGTCTTCTGGACGCTTTGACTTGACAAGCATGTCGTCGACGTAGACTTCCAGGTTCCTCCCGATCTGGGAACTGAAAACCTTGTTGACCATTCTCTGGTAGGTGGCCCCGCGTTCTTCAAGCCAAAGGGCATCTTCTTGTAACAGTAAGTTCCCCGGTCCGTCGTGAAGGCTGTCATCTCTTCGTCCCGGGGGTCCATCTGGACTTGATTGTATCCGGAGTAAGCGTCCATGAAGCTTAGCATCTCGTACCCCGAGGCGTTGTCCACCAGGTGGTCAATGCACGGTAGTGGGTAGCTGTCCTTGGGGCAGGCCTTGTTGAGGTCACTGAAGTCCACGCACATTCTCCACTTCCCGTTGGGCTTCTTGACCATCACCACGTTCGACAGCCATTCCGGGTACCAGACCTCACGTATGAAGCCGGCATCAAGGAGGCGCTCCACTTCCTCGGAGGCTGCCTTCATCTTCTCGCCGCCCAGGTTGCGCTTCTTCTGCCTAACCGGCTTGAAGTTGGGGTCGGCGTTGATCTGATGGACGATCACCTGGGGGTCTACGTCGGGCATGTCTTCCGGTGACCAAGCAAAGATTTCCAAGTTCGCCTCCAGGCATTCGATCAGCTGATCCCTCAGGTCCTGGCTCAGCCCTTTCCCGATCGAGACGAACCGGCCCTCGATGTCCGTGACCGGGATTTGCTCTTGCTCCTCTGCAGGGGCGGGCCTAGGCCCATTCCTCAAGTCGAGCATGGCCATCCGGTCGGCTAGACGATCCTCGGGACCTTCCTCCGCCAGTTGATAGCAGGTACTCGGTCTCCCCGCGTCGCCTTCGACTTGCCCCACCCCCCCCCCCCCGGCGTTCGAAACTTGATAGTCTGATGGAGGGTCGAGACTACCGCGCCGACGGCGTTGAGTAGGGGTCGGCCGATAATCCCATTGTACTCCGATCCGATCCCCAATACGATGAATTCCACCGCCAGGGTCACCGAGTCCGGTGCGTCTCCGAGGGTTACCGGGAGATGGATCGTGCCGATGATGGGGGTGGAGTGACCCGTGAATCCAACCACGGGACCCGAGTGAGGTCGTAAGTCTTCTTTCCACCGTCCCATCTTTTCCAGGGTTGACATAAAGAGGACGTCACAGGAGCTGCCGGTGTCGACAAGCAGCCGTCGTACCATGGTAGTGTCTATGACCACTGACACCACCAAAGCCACGTCCGAGCTGCGCGCCGTTACGGACACACTCGGTCTCCCGACCGGTGGGGAAGGGGAGGGCTTCCCGGCCCTTTCCTCACGATCCTCCTCACGTCGGGCCTGTGCCCATTCTCGCCAACGATGGCGGGCCCTGTCGCCCCGCGTCAGGGCCCCGCTTTCCTTTCGCCGAGATGAGGGAGGTCGCGTCATCGCAGATGTGGTTTGTTTCTTCGTGGGACAGTTCGTTCCCACAGACGGCGCCAGATGTTTCAGAGTGTTTTCTCACTACAAAGCATTGACCGTGGATAACCCGGTCAACGTGGTCAAGGGGCCCGTTTGGGTCCCTCGGGGGCTTCGAGTCGGTGCGGATGGGGCGAGGGGAAGCCTCGGCCCTGATTGAGACGTTCGGTCTCGGACGGTCGCGCACGAACTCGGAGGTAGGACAACGAGGGGAAGCCTCAGTTGTCCAGCCAGATGCGCGGTCAGCGAAGGGCGAGGGGAAGCCTCGGCCCTGGGTGAGACGCTCGGCCTCGGCGGGATGTGCTCGGCCTCGGCGGTCGGACGATGAGGGGAAGCCTCACTCGTCCAGCTAGATGCGCGGTCGGCGAAGGGCGAGGGGGAGCCTCGGCCCGTTGGTCAGATGTCCTCCTGCGTAGACGAGAACGCTCGTCAGGGGGCCGGACCTTGGTTCCGGCCAAATCCCCTCCGATGCCTAAGTCAGACAGTGATCTGAAAGAGGAGGCCCGGCGGAGACGGTTCGACTCGTGAGGAGATCTGAACGGCGTCTCACGGCTCGAGCAGGGGAGGAAGGAGATGGAAAGGAGGAACTAGGTCGTTGATGGAGTACCTTAGACTTTTAGATACCTGAGATGCGGTCCTTTTCTTCGTCGTCCTCCTAGCCTTTTTGTAGAGCCCCCAGCGCGATTGCCTCTGGCCCACCTCCCTCGCCTGCCCTCAATCGTGCCCCCTCAATCCGCCCCCCGTCGCCGCCCCTTGCGCCACGCCCGCACCTCCCTATTACCGTCATTTAGTGGTCGCGGAACCGGGGGAGCGGTTATCGCAGGAGTGGGCGAGTGACCAGCGGGTACTGGGGCCGGGTCGGATCGATTGCAGGGGGTCCCTTAGTGGGTCTTGTGAGACGGGCCGGTATACGTAGATGGGCTCCTGGCCAGCAATTGGGCTCCTGGGCTTGTGTCTTTTGGGTCTCGGTCAAATAGGCGTAACAGTATCCGTGCACCAATAGTTTCCAAAGGGCTAAACCTATTGGACCCAACAAGCTTGTGTACCATGAGCTTATGGTATACTTTATAGGTACCCAAGAACAAGAAAAAGAGCAACAAAAGAAATATTAGCTCTAAAAGGATAGATGGATACTCGACAGCGGTTGCTCCAAACACATGGCGGGAGATCCCTCCTTGCTCTCCGAAGTGATCCGCATCAAAGGCGGTGCAACGGTCACTTTTGGAGGCCATCAAAAAGGAACCACCATTGTAGTAGGTAAAGTCGGTAATCCATCCAAACATCACATTACCAATATTTATTTAGTTAGTGGTTTATGTCATGACCTTATCTCCATAAGTCAACTTTGTGACAAAGGTTACAATGTTAACTTTGGAGAGGGTACTTGTAATATTGTTGATAATGAGTCGCATGTTTTATTTTTCGGTATTAGGCGTAAAAATATTTATTATTTGAGTATGCCTAAAACTATAGAACATTGCTTAGTCGCTAATACAAATGAACAACTATTAGAGCATCGCCATTTTGGTCATGTTCATTTTAAGCCCTTATATAAGTTATCTAAGCATGATCTAATTAAAGGTTTTTCGAAGATTTCTTTTAATAAGAAAATTTTTTGTGATTCATGTTAACGAGGTAAACTTCGTAAATCTTCATTTAAACTTAAAGATGGCATACCTTCTAAGAGGCCCATAGAATTACTTCATTTAGATCTATTTGGGCCTACTAGAGTAGCATCTTTAGGAAATGCTCATTATGGATTAGTCATTGTAGACGACTTTTTTAAATTTACATGGGTATCATTTTTAACTAATAAAACTGAAGCTTTTGATGAGTTTACCAAATTTGCAAAGAAAGTTCAAAATCTCTTAGGAAACATCATTATCACTATTCGTAGTGATCATGGAGGAAAATTCGAGAATGAACTTTTCTCTAAGTTTTGTGATGACAACGAGATTACTCACAATTTTTCTTTTCCTCGCACACCACCACAAAATGGTGTTGTTGAGAGAACGCATATAACTCTTATTGAGTATGCACGCACCATGATCCATGATAGTCATCTTGGACTTCAATTTTGGGTGGAGACGGTGCACACGGCATGTTAAGAACTCAATAGGATCCTAGTGAGGCCCGAACGAACAAAACTTGTTTTGAATTATATTATGATGAAAATGCCTTAAGTTAAGTATTTTCATGTTTTTGGTTCAAAATGTTTTGTAATTAACACTTATGGTAATGTAGACAAATTTGAGCCAAGATCCGATGAAGGAATTTTTTTTGGATATTTCACACATAGCAAAGCATACCGGATATACAACAAACACTCTTTAACGATCGAGGAATCACTACACGTTTCATTTCATGAAGATTTTGATGTTCCTCATGTTGTTGTTGATAGTGTAGATGTTCTATGTGATTCCATTAGTAATGTTAAAATTAATGATTCTATTATTGAGACTAGCAATGCTAATGAAAATGTTGAGAATGTTCCAAGTGATCCAGGTATTCCAAAGCTTATCCAACCATTCGTGACCACCCCATGACCAAATAATTGGAGACATTGACGTGGGTGTTCGAACAAGGTCAAGGATTGATGAGTTCTCTCATTGCACCTTTGTCTCTACCATTGAGCCAAAGAACATCCAAGAAGCTTGTGAAGATAGATCGTAGATAGTTGCAATGGAAGAGGAGCTCATGCAATTTGAAAGAAAAGAAGTTTGGGAGCTCATCCCTCTTCCAAATGGTCACCAAGTCATTGGGACCAAATGGATATTTAAGAATAAGACGGATGAGAACGAGGTCATCACAAGGAACAAAGCAAGGTTAGTAGCTCGAGGCTACCGACAAGAGGAAGGTATTGATTTCGAAGAATCCTTTGCCCACGTAGCTAGATTAGAAGCTATTAGGTTGCTTTTATCTTTTGCGTCTCAAAGAATTTTAAATTATTTCAAATGGATGTTAAAAGTGTATTTTTAAATGGCATAATTAATGAAGAAGTTTATGTTTTTCAACCACCCGGTTTTATTCATGAAAAATTTCCTAAACATGTTTTCAAACTTAAGAAAGCATTATATGGGTTTCTCAACATTTCTTTTGGATTTAGGTTTTAAAACGGGTGAAGTTGATTCAACTCTTTTCATTAAAGATTATGAAAATGACATCCTCCTTATTAAAGTTTATATAGACAATATTATCTTTGGCTACTAACTTTAACCTTTGCCAAGAATTTTCTAAATCTATGAAGGAAGAATTTGAGATGAGCTACATGGGTGAGCTCAACTGCTTTCTAGGTCTTCAAATTCGCCAAATGAAGGATGTGATTTTTATATACCAAACCAAGAACACCGGGGAGCTTATCAAGCGATTCGGGATGGAATCGTCGTCAAGCAAAAGGACTTCCATGAGTACAACCACCCATCTACATAAGGATGTAAACAGAAAAGATGTAGACATTCGTCTATATCGAGGTATGATTGGTAGCTTACTGCTAGTAGGCCTAATATTATGTTTTAAGTATGTCTTTGTGCTAGATATCAAGCTAGACCTACGGAATCACGCTTGATTGCAGTTAAACGAATTTTTCGTTACCTCAATCAAACACTAGATTATGGGTTACTTTACCCTAATATAGCACATATGAGCTAGTCTCTATAGTGATGCTGATTTTGCTAGATGCAAATCTGACAGGAAAAGTACTAGTGTCACTTACCATTTTCTAGGAAATTCCATTGTCTCATGGTTTTCCAAGAAGCAAAACTTTGTATCATTGTCTACGACTGAAGCGGAATATATTTTCGCGGGTCTTGCATGTGTACAAGTCCTTTGGATGAGACTCACTCTTAAAGACTATGGTGTCAATTATGATACTTGCCCTATCATGGTTAATAACCAAAGTGCAATATGTCTTTCCAAAAATCTGGTACACCACTCCCGTACCAAACACATAGATGTGAGACACCATTTCATTAATGATCATATAGCTAAGAAGGACATCATCTTAGCGTATATTGAAACCCAAAAACAAATCGTCGACATCTTCACTAAACCTCTTAAAGAAGATTCATTTGTGAGGTTACATGGAGAATTAGGGATTATGAGGAAATCTGAGATTTAGTATGTAACGACCACTTTTCGTCGTACGTTGTTCGTGCACGTGCTTTTGACCGTGCATGAGTTTGTTTTAGAATTTATTTGTTTGTGAACACTTTTGTGTGATATGCCGTTGTGAACGTCTCTGAGAGTATTAAATAGTGGCACTAATTTGGAACGACGTTTCTCGAGTCGTTTTTCCACAATTTAATCTTACTCGATGGGACGTGACGATTTTCACTTTTGACGGGAGACGTTTCTATTTTTAGTTTCGTCGTCCGACGTCGAATTTGAGATCCGTCTTCTTAGTTAGCTCACATTCGTCGTCACGATCACCACGATATTTATTTTATAATTTTTGGAGTTTATTTGACCGCTTTTATATTTTTAACAAGTTTTATATTATTTTTAATAATTAATTTATAAATTATTTTCGGCCAAATAAAATTTATTTGAGTTTTAAACGTTTTAAAGAATTTTTGAGCTAATTTCCAGCTCATTTGGACCAAGTCAAATCCTTGGGTGAGTTGGAGAAGTTGAATTTCAAATTTTAAATTATTTTAAACTTCTAATCCTATTAAATTTAGCCCTAGACCAAGTCAACCCATCTACACTATATAAGCAACCCCTAGGAAGACCTATTTTTGCAAGAAATTAGCCCTAGCCTCTTCCAAACTCGAAATTGGACGTTGCGACGATTCGTCGCAACGTTGCGACGTTCAGCCACCGCACGACCGAAGGAAACGGCCCCGTTCCCCCGCTCAGACCGAAGCCCAACCCCGCTCCGCCCCGCTCTGCACGCTGCAACAGCCGCCGCCCCCGTTCCCCCGCTCTGACCGAGAGAGGCTCTCGGTCAGACCGAGGCCCCAAGCTCCGCACAGCGCCCGCATCGACCCCGCTTGTCGCCCCGCTCCGCACCCCGCACGACCGACCCGTTCCCTCGACCTGACCGACGGAAGCTCTCGCACCCAGCCACCCCGCAGCCGCTGCACGCCCCAAAACGTCGCAGCCCCGCATTCTCAGCGCACGACCGAGGGTTTCTCCCGCATTGGAGGGGTACGACCGAGAGTCACTTGTCGCAACCCCGCATCCGTCGCACCACTTGCCTTCGTGGGCCCCCCAAGTTCTCCAGAGTTATTGTGGGTCCCCCAAAGGCCCCTAGGACTGCTTTGGGCCCCACCTAGGTGTGTTCTCTTCGACAACTTGCCGCGTACGACGTCGTCGCACGTCGTAGCCCGTCGTCGCACGTGCAAGCTTTGGAATCTGGAATCGTCGCCCGGGTTGATGCTCTGAACTTTCCAGCGAGGAAACTAAATTGGAATCAGGACTTGGAGCGCGTTCTATTATTCCAACCCCCGGCGTCGCTACCCGACGCCGGTGTAGCTTTCGCGTCGTGTTGAGGTAACGTTTTGCACCCCTAGGACCCCCAACCCAATTGCATGCTAATCAAGACTAAAAATCAGTATTTTAAAGTATTTTAAATGTTTTAGCAATCACTAATCAAGATTAATAAAACGGATGTAGGCCGGTGGACTTGTGCACGTAGGAATCGTGACTTTGGACTCGTTGGACGGTGTTTTCTTGACGTGATAATTGCAGGCAAGTGAAACTTGCCAACTCTTGCTTAGGGCCATGTTTTTAGGCCACTTCCTTGTTCCTAGCGTAAAAGAGACTAGTCAGTGAAATGATAGCTGGCTAGACGCCTACTTGATCTAGTTTGACAACGAAACTAGATCCGTCACCTAATTGATCTAGCTTGACAACGAAGCTAGATCCAACTCTTTAAACTTGTTGTTCATGCATACTAAACTGTCACGTTTACTTTCCTTAAACTGTACGTACTTTTAACTGCCATGCATTGCATCTTACATGTCATCCAACTTGATTGTTGCATCGTAGCACACGCTACAAAATACTTGTACAAATCCGTGTTTCCGTGTCCCTGGCTAGGTGCACCCCTAGGCCATACTTGTTAAAACACTTCCTGGCTCGTGATCCAGAAGCGAGCATTCCAAGTTCGGGGGTAAGGCCCTGGCTCGACATACGTGGAGGGGTATGGATAAACGTTCACTTGAGCTTAAGAGTGGCCTGATCAGCCCTCTAGCCAAAAGACGGAATCTCTGTGCACGAGGTGCTTACTTTTCTTGTCTTGTACTTGTCTTGTGAATGAATCATGTAATACTTGTCATCCATGCCATGTTTAAATGCCATGCTCGTACTTTACCTTACTTTACCTGTTGCACTCATACTTTAACTGCCATGTCATCGCATTCATGCTAGAACTGCTAGGTTGCTCTACTTTTACCTACTTTCAGTTTCCTTGCACAAGTCTCTTGTAGACTTGCTGACATGTGCCCCTTGCTCTTTTGGGTGTCACATGTTAGACCCTGAGCCAGAGACCGTTGCTGAGTACGTGGTGTTTTGCTGACGCTGAGCCTGAGTCCATGATTGCCCAGGAGGATTTTGGTGGACACCGGTGACCATTCTTTGAGTCTTTGTTGAGCTTTATTTTGCTTTAGGCCTTTTGTTAGTTGTTGGTGCGTAGCACCGTTGTTTTGTACTTTGTACTTTTGTTGGCCATGTTTGGGCCTTTAGTCTCTTTTTCTTTTAGCCTGGTGGCTTTTCTGTGATGTTGGAATTTATATTTATGTATATTCTGAGATTATTCTTTTGTCTCATTTCATTATTATTATCTTGTTTCGCTCGCGTTGCAAGGACCTGCAGTTTTAAAATTTGATTGACGCTTATCGGACTTGCAGCTTGCAGCTTCAAGTCTGAGCGGACCTTCTCACGCTTCGCCTCCATATTTTTGGGAAACGGGGCGTGACAGGTTTTGTTGGTGGCCCATGCAGGTCCAATCTTGCAATTGCGAATTAACGAAACAACGATAATAACGGAATGTCCATTAAATAAATTGCAACATCCGAGTCATAAGCCCTGAGTCTAGTCGTTTTCTTACGACACTAGGTGGTAAGAAGACTTAGTTAGACGTCTGTGCTTGCTAGTTAGAGGCTCCTGATTGATAGTTAGGCTCCCTTTTAGCAATTGATTCAATCTTCGTAGGAGTTACCTTAGTGGTCCTTGTCTACCCCTGACCATATTAGACCTCTAGAATTTCCTTTTGTCGTTCGCTTGGGTTCATCGATTTCGGACCAAGCTGAACGCATTTCTTTACCGTCTAACCTTTAGAAGTCTTAGCGCCTAGTTCCTAATCTTTAGTTGGTCGACCGTAGGAATTTCTCCGTAGACTTTTCTGATTCATATCCTAGGCGTATGTATGCCTTGATCACCTGACCAATTTCCTTGCCTCGATTCACGAGATCGCCTCATGACGATCGTCGTCCATTTTCGAACCTCTCCATTACGAACCTTGAAACTCTTGAAAGTATTTTGACCCCCTCCTTTCCGAAGTTTAACCTTGTTCCAAATCTTAATGTATATGTACTTATACTTCATCCTCCTTCGTTGATTTAAAATTTTAAAAACTTTTGTCGGAAATTTTGAACTCTAGCTTATAATATCTTTCCAGCTTATATCTTTCGTACTTATGAAAATGTGTCGTTCTTTCATATATTAATTTTACCTTGAACCATACATTTACCTTGCCCAATTCGATTTATAATTTTCCCTCTTATTTGTGTTATTCGAATGATACGTCGTGTTTACTTTAATATACTTTCAAGACATATGGAATTTCAGCTTTCAGCAAGTTAGACTTGCTCGTCGTTTTCGCTACTTCAGATTTTTACAAAATTACTATTTTCATAGCCTCTTCCTGCTTTAGACCCTCCCTGATTTGATTTTAAAGATTTGCTATTCGATCTTGATAATTCTTATGCTAAATTACTATTATTTTCTTTCCGCTCACCATACACGCTTTTAGAAAAATTTCTCAACCAAATTGAATTTCAATTATTTTTATATCCGTGCCAGACTTGTTGAGCTCGTATATTAAGAACCTTGTGTAACTCTGTTTCTCATTTTTGGCAAACCTTGGTTCTCTAAAAGTAGTTTCATTGTTGGTTATTTTAAATTTCTCCATAGCCTAAAAGTTTTGAAAGCATTTAACATGAGTTTAAATTCTTCCGTTACTTGATTTCATTCTTTGACTTCCCAAAACTTTTTGACAACATTATATTAAACTGCTGACGTATAAAATTTTCTAAACCATGTCCTTAATATTCGTGTAAATAATTTTACTTCCTTTTACATTGATTTTATATAAACCAATAAAACATTTTCCCTTATTATGAATATTCGACTCAAACTTATTTTGAACAACTCGTTTTATCGATCCCCAAATATTTCTTTTCAGACGAGGATTTTAATTTTGAAGAACAACAGTTTTCAGATTTCACGTATTTTAGCTTGTGCTACTTACCACATTTTCTTTTCCCCCTCATATATAAGCATCACTACATCTCCCTTTCCCTCAACCTAAACATCACCATTGAGTCAATGTTTCGTCTAACCAAGCTATCTCCTTGTATTCGTCCTATCTGAACTCGTGCCTATCGATCCTTCCCTCGTCACGCCCTCGACCTCGACCTCCCTCTATTGCTTAGGCTTTAGTGTCCGTCAATGTCTGTGTCAACCCTTAATTGTTAGTAGGCCCTGGGACCTTGTGAGGTAGTCGCAGTGCACGTACCTAAGTTGTGTACGTGGGCTTGAATGAGAATTCCCATAGTATATTGATGTTGCCTATTGAGTGATATATATATATATATACTCGGAGTTATTCGTGATGGTATGAAGTTGTTGTGTGTTAGTAGTTATAGATTTTTGTGTGGATAGCTATACTATACTAGGGATGCCTGTGTATATAAGAGTTAGCGTTGGAATGTCTAATGGAGTGTATGTAATTAGAGATACTTGGAATGGTTGAAATAAAATGATTGGTAGAGCTATGTGTATGTTAGGTTGTGACAATAATAGGTGGATGAATAGTTAAGAGAGTAGGCCTATTATATGACCTATATATTAGTATGTATGAGTATGTGCTCGTAGGTAGATATATAAGGTGTTTAGACGTAAGTAGTTATGTTTTGTTGCCTGAGCATATACGTGATATACATATGATAGTGGAATTATAATTTTGATTGGTATTTCTTGCTCCTATGGGATGTTGCATGCGTGCATACCGTGAGGTATACATGACTATTGCACATTTTAATTATGTACGTATAGATGTGTTAGTATACTAATTATAGGTAGTAGGCTATGTTGTGAATATATATATGTGTGTTACATGTGACTGACTATACGATGAGTACGTATGCATGTATTAGGGAGTATATTATAAATATGTGGGTGCTGATGTCTGTAATGTTATTAGTATGGTATATAAATTGATTTAACTATGTGAGTATTGCCTGACTAAATATTAAGTGTGATTGATTTATGGAAAGTATATGGTTGTATTGGTAGACGTATATATATGGGAGTGGTATCGGTATAGGTATAAATGTCGTTTTACGTATATAGAATATTCTAATATATGTACTGAGTCTCACTCAAGCTTGAGTGGGTATACTCTAGGTATATTGAATGTATGTTTGTAGTTTGAATATAGCAATGTTTGATGTATGTATAGTGATGGGAGTGTTTGTGCCTGGTTGTGCTACGCACATGATTGTGGGTCGCTACGCCAGTATATAGTTATAGGTGCTGGTCTTGTGGTATAGTTATTTACTAAGGACTTGCTCGTATGAATGTATGTGTACTAGCTAAAACTAGGTGTGTATGTGTGCTAGTTATATAATGGTATGATTGGTGTATGTAAATGAAATGTTAGCGTGTATGGGTGTGCACCATGCACGGGTAAGTATGTGCTTAGTTATAGGTATTGATGACTATGATATATGTGGCGTGTCGTAAATACAGTTATAGGACCGTACGTGATGTGAATATATGGTGAACTATGTGCATGTATTTGAATGACTATATATTGTGAAACTATAGTAGTGGTGAATATATATATATAGTGAAACTTGACTTAATTATAGTATGGTGTGACTACACGTGTTGATGTGTTTGGTGTTGGATGAATACTAGGGATTACTAGAGGGTAGTATACCCTTGATGTTTGTGCATAGGTAGCTACATATAGGTAGAGCAATGATTGTATTTGCTAAGTGTGAGATCATACTTATATGAGTACCTGAAATATTGTTTTGTGATTAGGAAGGTAGTAGTCATATGAGGGATGCATGCTTATATATATGATTGAAATACGTGTATGAGTTTGACTGACTATAATAGGTATAAATGTATAACGTACGTGAATATATATATAAATATATATACGTGTTGGTAGTATTAATGTTTGACTACTTAGTGCATATATAAGCATTTGTAATGACTATACCTGGTTGAATTATTATATGACTTGATTGGGGTAGTTACTAGAGCGACTAGCGATATTAGAAAGTCCGAGGACGGACTTTATTCTAAGGTGGGGAGGATGTAACGACCACTTTTCGTCATACGTTGTTCGTGCACGTGCTTTTGACCGTGCACGGGTTTGTTTTAGACTTTATTTGTTTGTGAACACTTTTGTGTGATATGCCGTTGTGAACGTCTCTGAGAGTATTAAATAGTGGCACTAATTTGGAACGACGTTTCTCGAGTCGTTTTTCCACAATTTAATCTTACTCGATGGGACGTGACGATTTTCACTTTTGACGGGAGACGTTTCTATTTTTAGTTTTGTCGTCCGACGTCAAATTTGAGATCCGTCTTCTTAGTTAGCTCACATTCGTCGTCACGATCACCACGATATTTATTTTATAATTTTTGGAGTTTATTTGACCGCTTTTATATTTTTAACAAGTTTTATATTATTTTTAATAATTAATTTATAAATTATTTTCGGCCAAATAAAATTTATTTGAGTTTTAAACGTTTTAAAGAATTTTTGAGCCAATTTCCAGCTCATTTGGACCAAGTCAAATCCTTGGGTGAGTTGGAGAAGTTGAATTTCAAATTTTAAATTATTTTAAACTTCTAATCCTATTAGATTTAGCCCTAGACCAAGTCAACCCATCTACACTATATAAGCAACCCCTAGGAAGACCTATTTTTGCAAGAAATTAGCCCTAGCCTCTTCCAAACTCGAAATTGGACGTTGCGACGATTCGTCGCAACGTTGCGACGTTCAGCCACCGCACGACCGAAGGAAACGGCCCCGTTCCCCCGCTCAGACCGAAGCCCAACCCCGCTCCGCCCCGCTCCGCACGCTGCAGCAGCCGCCGCCCCCGTTCCCCCGCTCTGACCGAGAGAGGCTCTCGGTCAGACCGAGGCCCCAAGCTCCGCACAGTGCCCGCATCGACCCCGCTTGTCGCCCCGCTCCGCACCCCGCACGACCGACCTGTTCCCTCGACCTGACCGACGGAAGCTCTCGCACCCAGCCACCCCGCAGCCGCTGCACGCCCCAAAACGTCGCAGCCCCGCATTCTCAGCGCACGACCGAGGGTTTCTCCCGCATTGGAGGGGTACGACCGAGAGTCACTTGTCGCAACCCCGCATCCGTCGCACCACTTGCCTCCGTGGGCTCCCCAAGTTCTCCAGAGTTATTGTGGGTCCCCCAAAGGCCCCTAGGACTGCTTTAGGCCCCACCTAGGTGTGTTCTCTTCGACAACTTGCCGCGTACGACGTCGTCGAACGTCGTAGCCCGTCGTCGCACGTGCGAGCTTTGGAATCTGGAATCGTCGCCCGGGTTGATGCTATGAACTTTCCAGCGAGGAAACTAAATTGGAATCAGGACTTGGAGCGCGTTCTATTATTCCAACCCCCGGCGTCGCTACCCGACGCCGGTGTAGCTTTCGCGTCGTGTTGAGGTAACGTTTTGCACCCTTAGGACCCCCAACCCAATTGCATGCTAATCAAGACTAAAAATCAGTATTTTAAAGTATTTTAAATGTTTTAGCAATCACTAATCAAGATTAATAAAACGGATGTAGGCCGGTGGACTTGTGCACGTAGGAATCGTGACTTTGGACTCGTTGGACGGTGTTTTCTTGACGTGATAATTGCAGGCAAGTGAAACTTGCCAACTCTTGCTTAGGGCCATGTTTTTAGGCCACTTCCTTGTTCCTAGCGTAAAAGAGACTAGTCAGTGAAATGATAGCTGGCTAGACGCCTACTTGATCTAGTTTGACAACGAAACTAGATCCGTCACCTAATTGATCTAGCTTGACAACGAAGCTAGATCCAACTCTTTAAACTTGTTGTTCATGCATACTAAACTGTCACGTTTACTTTCCTTAAACTGTACGTACTTTTAACTGCCATGCATTGAATCTTACATGTCATCCAACTTGATTGTTGCATCGTAGCACACGCTACAAAATACTTGTACAAATCCGTGTTTCCGTGTCCCTGGCTAGGTGCACCCCTAGGCCATACTTGTTTAAAACACTTCCTGGCTCGTGATCCAGAAGCGAGCATTCCAAGTTCGGGGGTAAGGCCCTGGCTCGACACACGTGGAGGGGTATGGATAAACGTTCACTTGAGCTTAGGAGTGGCCTGATCAGCCCTCTAGCCAAAAGACGGAATCTCTGTGCACGAGGTGCTTACTTTTCTTGTCTTGTACTTGTCTTGTGAATGAATCATGTAATACTTGTCATCCATGCCATGTTTAAATGTCATGCTCGTACTTTACCTTACTTTACCTGTTGCTCTCATACTTTAACTGCCATGTCATCGCATTCATGCTAGAACTGCTAGGTTGCTCTACTTTTACCTACTTTCAGTTTCCTTGCACAAGTCTCTTGTAGACTTGCTGACATGTGCCCCTTGCTCTTTTGGGTGTCACATGTTAGACCCTGAGCCAGAGACCGTTGCTGAGTACGTGGTGTTTTGCTGACGCTGAGCCTGAGTCCATGATTGCCCAGGAGGATTTTGGTGGACACCGGTGACCATTCTTTGAGTCTTTGTTGAGCTTTATTTTGCTTTAGGCCTTTTGTTAGTTGTTGGTGCGTAGCACCGTTGTTTTGTACTTTGTACCTTTGTTGGCCATGTTTGGGCCTTTAGTCTCTTTTTCTTTTAGCCTGGTGGCTTTTCTGTGATGTTGGAATTTATATTTATGGATATTCTGAGATTATTCTTTTGTCTCATTTCATTATTATTATCTTGTTTCGCTCGCGTTGCAAGGACCTGCAGTTTTAAAATTTGATTGACGCTTATCGGACTTGCAGCTTGCAGCTTCAAGTCTGAGCGGACCTTCTCACGCTTCGCCTCCATATTTTTGGGAAGCGGGGCGTGACATAGTAGCTTATATATATATATATATATATATATATATATATATACTAGTCATAACCCGTGCCCGCGGGCACGGTTCATTTAACAATCCACCCACGAAATCTTTGTTCCCCAAAAAATTATTTCCACAATCAAAATTTTAAAGAATAACAAATTAGCGTAAAAATATTTAGCGATGCGGTGCCTTCGGCGCAGAAAAACAAATTCGGCGCAGGCGCCTTCGGCACGGAACAACAAATTCGGCGTCGAAGAACAAATTTGGTGACCGCGGTTTCGGCGCGGAGCAACAAATTAGCGTAAAAAAATTTAGCGGCTTTGGCACGGAACAACAAATTAGTGTAAAAAATTCTAGTGGGCGCCTCGACGCGGAACAACAAACCTCATGGTATTTTTACGCTAACTTGTTGTTCCGCTAAATTGTTGTACGCTAAATTTTTTATTTTGTTTAATTTAATGGATAATGCTTCTCCACAATATTTCTCAAGGCACTTTTAATTTCAAAGTTTATCTTCCCAAGGCACTCCCCCCCCCCAATTTAATCTCAACAATATTTCCCAAGGCACTTCTAATTTCAAAGTTTAGGTTCCCAATGCACTTTTCCCCCAAATTTAATCTCCACAATCTTTCCCAAGGCACTTCTTATTTCAAAGTTTTGATTCCCAAGACATTTTTTCCACCGAAATTTAAGTTTTCCCACTAAAATTTTCACAAAATCCAATCTCAACCATTGATTTACCAAGATCAAATCTCAGCCACTCTTTATATTGTCCTAGTCAGCCCTAGATATATATATATATATATATGTTATAACCTGTTTTAAGCTCATTTGATCTTTTCCCTATCTCATTTTGTATGTCATATTTTCACATTTGTTTTCAATGAGATTTATTGGAGATTTTAATGATTTTATAATTGGATTAATAGGCTTGATATGTATGTAATCTATATGTTTATGATATTGATTTGATGTTATTGGAATGATTAGAGTATGGTCTAAGGGTAAGAAGTCTCAAATCCTTGATTCTAACTCATTTCTGGATTTCAGAACTAAGATAGTCGACTGCCATTTCTTCTTCAGTCGACTGTCCAATCTCCAGTTTTTAACCTTCATAACTCTTATTCATGCCAAACGACTGATGGTCATTTTTCAATCGACTGGTCATACGACAGGCGACTGTATCTTGTTCATCAGGCCCCCACCAATTTTCCCGAGAGATGGCTCAAAATTTCCTCAAAATTTTACTGTGCAGCAGGCATCTATAAGTCATTTCACAAGCTCCTGTCTAAATCTAGGCGACTGTATTTTCTTCTACAGGGGCATGTCTGCTTTTTGAGCCATTTTTTATTAGGGCTTGACATGCGAATGCATTATGGGCATTAGTCACCTGTCCGCCGAGTTTGGCGGTTCGTAGCCCACGATCTGAGCCATTATTTTTGATCCAATGACCCAGATCTCACCCGACCCCTCTCTTAAGTAATTGTGCCCATTCACTTTTCGCTCTCATCCGATCGTATCTCCATCATCTTCCTCCTTTCGAAATCGAGAACCCCGATCTTGCATCCGTCGATTCAAGCCTGCTCATCGTCGAGTTCCTCCAGCCACTCCATCATCGAGCATCTCTCCTCCTCCTCCTCCTTCGACGTTGTTTTGGTATATCTTTCTTTCATCTCGTTCAATTGTACCTAAATTTGCTATTTCTGCTAATTCCTACTCGGGGTGCTTCTTATTTGTTTCAATGGCCCCCAAAACTACACCTTCTTGGTTCAAACCTTTGAAGAAGCCTAGAGTTCCTTTGCCTAACTTTTCTCTGTCCAAACCCAGCTCCCAGAGTGATCAATCATCTCCCTCTGAATTTTTGGGGATATCCGTGTCTGATCCTCTTCCCTCTGAGTTCTTTGGGTCAGAGTCTTTGCCTTCACCTGTAGCTCCTGCTGACTCCTATATCCCATCTCCGTCAATTCCTTCTCCTGACCCTCTCCTCATTCAGTTGGATGAGAGAGTGACACTTTGGAACTGAAAGTCTCTAGGTGGGACCAGAAGAAATCTATTCTGCTTGAGCTTTTCCACAAGTTGTTTCAGCATCATGGCTTTCCTGTTCCAGCCTCTCTCCAAGATTTGTTTCCTCCTTCTGAGGATATTCCACACATTGTTACTGCATCTGGTGACACTCAGGCCCCTCCTACTGAGGTCATCCAGCCTCCTCTTGCTTTTTTTCAGCTCTCAGAGCATGTTGCTTCTGTTCCTGCTGGTCAGCCTTCAGTGGACATCCCTGCTACTAGCATTGCATCATCATCAAAGAGGAAAGCTCTTGTGTACCCCCGACTCGTTCAGCTTGACTGATGTTCCGTCGTTCTGCTCGACCTTCGGATCCCACCATTCGCCAGATTGACTGATGTAGCTCCTAGACATCTCACCCTAGGACTTCTTTTTGTTAGGGTTTGTATGTCTGTTTATGGATGTTTGTATCATGATTTAGTGGTTAGTGATAGTGCTTATAGCACTTTTACAGATGATGGGCACTTTATATATTTTGGAATTTTGAGGAGTTGGTTATTTTTTTTGTTGTACTCCATGTATTCCTCTTTAGATATATTTATTTGATCTCGCCTTTGTCACATTGGACTCTCTTATATGTATGGTGTGCAATTTTGTCTCTCTTTATGCTCTCTCTCACACACGCGCGCGCGCACACACGCACACACGCACATACTAGTCATAACCTGTGTCCGCAGGCACGGTTCATTTAAGATTTTTCCCCGTGATATCTTTCTTCCCTAAAAAATTATTTCCATGGCCAAAATTTAAAAGAACAACAAATTAGCGTAAAAATATTTAGCGGCACGGGCACCTTCGGCGGGTGCACCTTCGGCGCGGAAAACCAAATACGGCGCAGGCGCCTTCGGCGCAAAATAACAAATTCGGTGTGGGTGCATTCGGTGCAGAACAATGCGTGAGCGCATTCGGTGCAGAACAACAAATTTAGCACGGACGCCTTCGACGCGGCACAACCATTTAGCGTAAAAAAATTAGCGGAACAACAAATTCAGCGCGAAACAATGCGTGAGCGCACTCGGCGCGGAACAACAAATTCGGCGTAGGCGCCTTTGGCGCGGAACAACAAATTAGCGTAAAAAATTGCGCGGGCGTCATTTGTTGGCACGGAACAATGCGCGAGTGCATTCGCTACGAAACAACAAATTCGGCGCTGACGCCTTTGGCACAGAACAAAAAATTAGCGTGAACCAATTTAGTGGCTGCCGTTGGCGCCCTCTTAATTAGCGTAAACAAATTTGGTGCTGCCACCTTAGGTACGGAACAACAAATTTGCGTACAAAGATTTAGCGGGCGCCTTCGACACGAAACAACAAATTAGCGTAAAAAATTGCGCGGGTGCCTTCGGCGCAGAACAACAAACCATAGGGTATTTTCCGATGACGGTATTGACTTAAATTTTTTATGCTAGTTTGTTGTTCCGCTGAATTTTTTTATGCTAATTTTTTTATTTTGTTTAATTTAATGCATCATGTTTCTTCACAATCTTTCTTAAGACACTTATAATTTCAAAGTTTTGGTTCCCAAGACACACTTTTCCCTCCCAAAATTTAATCTCCGGTATCTTTCTCAATATACTTTTAATTTCAAAGTTTTGGTTCCCAAGACACTTTTCCTCCCAAAATTTAAGTTTTCCCACTAAAATATTCACAAAATCCAATCTCAACCATTGATTGACCAAGATCAAATCTCAGGCACACTTTATCTTGTCATATTCAGCCTTAGAATTCAAAAAAGGTTGTCAAATGTATAATACACACACACACACACACACATACTAGTCATAACCCGTGCCCTAAGGGCACAGTTCATTTAAAGTATTCCCCCTTAAAATCTTAGATTCCCTAATTTTAAACGAACAATAATAAATGAAGCGCAATAATTGTTATTTAGTTCCCCCAAAAGTTTTAGGCCCCCCTCAAAATTTAGTTCTCACCAAAGAATTTTGTTTCCTCGAAAATTTTAGTTCCACCCACAAAATTTAGTTCCTTCAATATTTAAACATGCCCTAAAGGAATGGTTGTTATTTAGCTCACCCAAAATTTTAGTCCTCTCAAAATTTAGATTCCCGTTGTTTTAAAATATTCCGCTTAAAACAATGGATCCCCTAGTTTTAAACAAACCGCAATAATTATAGCACAATAATTGTCATTTAATTCATCCCCAAAATTCAGTTTCCTTCAAATTCAGTTCCCCCCAAAATTTAGTTTCAACCGAGAATTAGTTCATTGTTTTCTTATTTGTGGTTGGTCAAAAATTTGTCAATGTTCATCATAATGTTTTAGTATCAAGAAAATACAACGAAGACAAAACCAAACCAAACCAAAAAGAAGAGATGTTCATATGAAGCTAGCAAAATCCAAAATGTTCATTTTCTTATTGATTTGAATTCATGTTACATCTTTCATAGCCACTGCAAAGTTGCCTCTATATTACAATTAACGGTTCAAATATTGCAGTTACTAATTCCAAATTTAGTTCAAATATAGCATTGGCATCACAATCAATAGTTCCACAAAGCAAAAGCACCTGGCTAACAACTCCATTCTTGATCCCCAGCAGCATATCACGCGTCACATACAACCCACACCACTGGCTCCTAAATGGCCCAAACTTATATCTCAGCCTCCCAAGCAAAAAAAATGGCAACACTTAGTTGATTAAAGTAAAAATGTTAATATGCGTCCTACCAAATCCATTTACATCCTTACTCACCAAATCCATTTACATCCTTACTCCTTGCACATAAAAATTTGTACGCAAACCAAAAAATAATGTAAGTTATTCTCGTGATCTCTCCATTCAAAAGAAGAATTCCACAGACCCAGATAAATAAGCATTTACATCAGTTCTCATATCAAAATCAAAGGAAAAATGAAAAAATGAAATAACAAAATACGTAGAATCACCACTTAGCAACCATTTTCTTTACTTCCAGAAAAATTGAGAAATACCATATATATAATTACACAGCAGCATTCTTTTTGCTCCCAGAAATTCAGCAAGAGATTGATCAACAAAAAGGGTATTCTTTTTGTGCATTCTTTTTGCTGGGGTTTGCTAACAACTGGTAATTTTCGGTATTAATCAAATGTACTTTTCCTTGTCACTGAACCTTTTTGACTAAAGTTCATTGATTCTCCTTGATAATAACTAAACCACCATAATAATAACATTAACAGAGAGTATAGAACTTCCAAAGGAAACTCAAAAAAACTATAATTGACTGATAACTGAATATTACTATCCTTCAACGTCCTCAAAATGACATAGAGGAGACCCTTCTAATCAATACAATGAATTCGAAGAAAAGTTTGTTTCAAGAATTGTCTATGACCACATTTGACTTTTTTAGTTTCTTCATATTTGGACTGATTAATAATGAACCTACTTCACCTTTGGATATCTCAGGCCAAAACAGATCATCAACAATAGCTGGTTGAAGGGAAGAGAATGCATGCTGAAAACATTTAGCTAGTTGAAATTCACAGCTTGTGTAGGACTCCCCCAACACATCATTCAGCATTTCCCATGTTTCATCTTATCTTTTTTAGTGTGCAATAGCTCCCTGAACCAACATAAACAAACATATATAAGAAAATTAAACAATGTTAACAACAATATACCTTACCTAATAAACTTATAAAGAGCCATGGAGAAATATATTTTAACCATGCGCCAGGAACACTACCAAGACAGTAAAAATGTATTCTAAATTGGGTTACCATTTCTTTTTCCAATATGAGATAAAATTTCCATATACATGTAGAATGTAATTATCCTTGAATAGAACTGCAATATAGGTCCCCCAGCTAAATGCAGAATCATAACTACCAAATGAATAATCTTAGTTGCAACAGATATCTCATTACGCTTGTACATGGACTATTGTGATGTTGTGCATGATTCAGCGACTCAAAAATATACATTCCAACATATCTTGATCGATTTCTTTGAAACTACATCCGCTATGTGGTGTGCGCCCTTCACATTTTTCCTTTTTCTTCTTCTTCATAGATCTCATTACCTTGATTGATCAAAAGAATTCAAAATAAGATTGGGGTGCTGATTCAAATTTTTTTAAAATCAAATCTTGAATCTGTTTGTGACATGCTGATACAATACACCTTCATATTGCATTTTTGAATCTTTTTAAACCAATGATTTGGGCGGGAAAATGCCTTCATATTGCATTTTTTAAATTGCATCAGCACAAAAGTTAAGTGTATTGCATCAGCACACCACAAAAAGATTTGGGGGCAACTTTGGAGGCAATTTTTTAAATTCAAAACTGAAATGATGCAATATGAAGCAAAACGAATGCATACCTCCACAAAATCCTTATCCATCGACTTCCTCGGGTTTCTTGGCCCGACCCCTGGAATTGTCAAAATGTCCACAATGGCTGTCGTTGCTCCTGCCTTCTACATGCCACCCTACTACTATTTGACAGAACCAACTCGGGCTCCTCCTCATTCAAAAACCTCGTCAATATCATCATAACGTTCTCATAACTTTATTTTGAGTTAAATTAGAGAAATTACATGGAAAATTAGAGAAATCTCATAGCTTTCTTTCTTCTATTTTCATTTTTTCATAGAGGGAACCAATAAAATACAAAACCCATAAAAAGGAACACTTTGATCCCCAAAATTTACAATGAAACACTCAGTCCTAAAAAACTCATTCCTCTTCCTTACATTACATCACAAAATTATCATAAAATTATACACGCAGAGCCATAAAAAAGAAAAGAAAAGAACTCAAAATTTAAAAGGGAAAGAAAAACAGAAAACATTGCAAGCATCAAGTAGGTGTATCTCCATGTTCCCTTTCTAGTTCACCAACCCACGACGACCATACCTGAGGGCTGAGAAACTCGCGTGGATCTTCTTGGACTTGAGGGGCTCGTTGAATTTTTGAGACAAAATGCACGGCAAACACAGCTTGAGATAATGTTTAATGGTTGGGTTTTTTGAGATATAATGGTTGGGTTTTTGAATGGTGGCTTGTTGAATTTTTGAGACAAAATGCCTGCAAACACAGCTTGAGATAATGTTTAATGGTGTGGTTTTTTTAGAGATAATGGTTGGGTTTTTGAATGGTGGGGGTTTTAAATTCCCCCCAAAGTTTCCCCCTTTTGCTTACGTGAGAAAAGATTTTGAATGGTGGGGTTTTGAATTTCCCACCCAAACTTTGGTTTCCACCCATCATGAGAAGTATTTAAAATTCAAAATTTTGTCCTGGGAACTTGTTTCCCACTGACATTATTTGTTTTTCCTCAATCAATTTGTTTTCACACAATTCAAAATACAAACCCAAAATTCAAAAGTCCCCACTCCCCTAAAATTGTGTCCTAGTCAGCATGTCCTAGTCAGCATATACTTGTCCTAGTCAACTTGTCCTGGTAGGACAAAATTCAAAAACATCCTCAAATGTATAATAGATATATGTTGTATGGTGAGACATATTACAAGATTAATGTTGATATTGGATTTCCATTCCTTTAGTCAACTAAATTTTTTCTAGTTTTGATGAGTATTAATATGAATGTGTTTGATACATCATCGTGTTTTCACGATTTTCTTTTGGTATCCCATTAAATATGTATCCCATTCTTTAAACTCCCATGATTGTTTTAGTTTTATTTAGCACTATTGTTATTGTTTTCCTACTCTCTCTTTTTGGATAATGCCATAGGGGTATAGAAATAAACAAATCGTAATTTTGTGTTAATTAAGAGCTAAACTTGAATCTAAGATTGAAGTTGCCTTAGATTCAGGGGGAGTAAAATGTAATGAATTTGGATTGAAAAATCCTAAATTCTACTACTTGAATTCATTTCATTCATGTATATCATACTAATGCGTTAATTTGATCTCTAGCTGCCCATATATTTATTGACTAACTTGATTGGTATCTATGTAGGGGGAGTAAGTATTTTTAAGCACAATTATTTATCTTTCTGTTTATGTTTGTTTATCATCACCAGAAAGGGGGAGAATGTTGAGTATTAGACTTCTCCTTACTTGGTTTTGATGATGAGCAAACATAAATACTTGTGACTAATCCCCTACTTGTAGGTAATCCATTGTCTAAGCCTATCATGAAAATCAATTAAGAATGGATGTCATTCAAGGATCAATCAAAGCTTGTAAAGTCGATAGGATGATCAAAAATGAAGATAGAAATTTCAAGAAGACTTCAAGATCATTCAATAGAAAGAAGAGAGGCAAAACAAATGTAACCTTTTTATTCTCTTTTTTTCTCATTAGTATGTATCTTAGAAGTAGAATTACGTTGGAGCCCATACACCTTCCATTCTATCCTAGGCCATAGAACTCATTTCCTAGGCCTCCATTTCATAATTCTCAAGCATGTGCATGGTTGACTTTCGACAGGCGACTGATGAACGACGTACATGGGCATGTCTCCTTACATGCACCTGAGATTTGTTCTCCAGTCGTCTGTTATGCACAAACTTCTTAACTTGATTTTTGCGCTTTCTGTTCTGTTGAGTATTGGTGTTTCATACCAATGTTATTTTGATGATGATCACAACATTATTGTTGCTAATGACTCTCTTGTTTTAGTCTCTTAGTTACATTCCAAGAATATCATTTTTGGAGACTAAACACTTGGTGCAAGGATGGACATGAAGTGGAGAAGGGCCAAAGCTTGGACTCAATGGGTCTCAAAGCTTGGAGATGAGGGGGAGCATCAATGCATCAAGATTGAAGCCATAGACTCTAAGGAAAGCAATGTAATCCATGTAATATTTCATTTATTACTTTCTCTCTTTTTGAGTCTATGTTTAATGTAATGCCTTAATAAATTGTCTACTCATTCATGTATATGCATTTAACCATCTTAGTGAGCCTTAGGATTATCATAGAATCCAACCCAATAGGTTCATCTTGCCCAAAGACTCAATTGGAGTCTCTGGCCCTCCAACACTCACCTGCTGAAGGTTTTACGGTCGACTGGGTGATTCCAGTCGCCTGTCGAGCCTTCTACAGTCGACTGTGGTGCACTGCTCAAGTCAACCTTTTATTGACTCTACTTGAGCTTTTCGCATCAGTCGACTGATGAAGTATTTACAGTCGCCTGTATATTTACAGTCGCCTGTGAAATGGTCAACAGTCATCTAAAAGGCGTAAGTGCAAAGATTGCTTCTCTCTGTTTTATTTGTCACGCCCCATTCTCAAAAATACCCCATAAGGCATTCTATACTAGGGAAAAGGGAGGATGGAGCTTGACAAGCCGCGGTGTAACACCGAGCGTGATTAGAAAACACCATAAGCATGCCACTGCGAATGCTGGAATTATACATCACAGATATATAAAAGAAAGAAGCAACACATACTGCCATCATAGAGATTACATATGCACAGAACTACATAACCAAAGAGCGTACCACACACCAGCATCAAGTACAAGTGAATTGACTCGAGTACATACATGAGAAGTATCACAAGCTCCCAACATATACCACAGCTACAAAAGACAACACGCTCACTACACGACCCAACTCACACTACAAGACACATCCCAAAAGAGTAGTGTCCTCAAGGTGTCAGCTCACACATGGATAATCTCCTGAGGGAGATTCTGCTCTGGGGTCACCTGCTCAGGACCTGAAAACTAAAATGAGCACGTCAAAACGTGCCCAGTAGGAAACTAACCAGGGTAGGGGAACTCATTCAGGGGTTATGAGTGTAAAGGCTATAAGAGCACAAGCATCCAAAGTAAAAAGTACAACACACAACGTCCAACAACAAGAAATATAGAGTTAATTAGTTAGTAGATGTTAGTGACTCTTTGGAAGCCTGGGTATCACCTAACGATAAGGGTCTGGACCTCACCCCAAATTTCGGGTGAATATAGCAACCACCCCAAATTTGGAGTTCATGAATGTCCCCTCCACTCCCGGTAAAGGCGAGTGGGAATAATATCACACATCACATATCACTTTCTCCAACTTCTCAGTCTAGCCCCTTATAGTTAAGTTATACCCAAACTCCTCCCCAACCCCACACCAGGATGCTCACCCACCTTAGAGCAGACCGAGACACCCCAGTTGACATGTCATGTGTCATAATCTTCATTGAACATAAACAATTTCTCATGTGTAATACATGGCACACAAGTTATAAATGCCATTTTCCAAGTTTCTTTTATTTCCAATTCATTTAGGCATTTTTAACAAACAAATGGCGGTCGCCCTATAAATGTAAAGTGTCACATCATCAATTTTGGTAACAAATCGTACAATTAAACTTTATTAAAGGTATCAACATCATTCAAACATGATAAAATGGAAAATTAAACAACATCATCAATTCAACTTCACCCAAAATAGTTCAACGTGCTGAAATCTGCAGGAACATCTTAAAAGACATCAAATTTAATCAATTTTTCTTATGAATTTGACAAAACTTACGGAATGAAAGTTGGAAATGCAACAGTCTTGGATTCACCTGTAAAATTTCATGCATAAATGTGGACTAGACAATTTATAGTGAATTATTTGGTGCAGCATGTCCAAACTGTTTTTCAGACAGAATTTTGGGTCTGTATTAAAAGCTAATTTTAAGCATGTTGCATCCAGAATTTCGATATGTAAGCACCTGAGAAAATTTTAGATAAACTTGTTAAATTTTCAACGAGACCAAGAACAGCAAATTCCATAGTGTGTACAGGTGATAGGCTTGATTTTACTGAACTGTGTGCAGGTTGATAGATTTCCAGACATGTTGTAAACAATGAATTTTTAATCCTAATTTTTGAACTCAAACTATGTCAAAAATTTTATGAATCTGGGGTAGGACTTCATGAAATACTTGGATATTTTTTTCAGAAGTTAATTCCATCCACAGTGATCACAATCCATGAAGAAACTCACATCAGAATTTCAGAATTTCAGTGAAGGGTAGTTTGCTAAGAAAACCAAGTACAAATTGAATCTTTTTGACATATTGCACACATACATAAAATTAAGATCATGAACTTTAAAACTAACATCATAACATGCTCATAGCCATAAATACAAATCCACAAACCTTGGTTAGAATCCTACCTCAATGAATCCCCTTTTCCTTTCTGTCTTCTCTTTCTCTTCTTTCCCCTTTCTTTCTCCTTGAAAAGCTAGGGTTTCCTTGAATTTTTGGAAAGTAAATTATGGTTTTTGGGAGGTTTAATAAAATGAAAGGTGAGGGGGAGGGTTCGGCCAAGAGGGAGAAGAAAAGAGGGGAAAATGAAAGAAAGAAATGGAAAGAATGTTAAAGAAGAGAGGAGAGAGTTCCAAAGAAATATCTCTCTCTAGAATCTCCTTTAGGATAAGCATGCCTATATTTAAATGACTTTAATACCCTCCCAAACTACCCCTCAAGTTTCAAGTATTTACAAGTTTGCCATTACTTTATACACACACAACTTAAGTATGTTCGCACAGCAGTTTTAGTCAAAAAGACCGTTTTGCCCCTAGAATTTCTAAGAATTTACGGGTGTGCCACTAAACCCATTCATTTTCACACTAATACTAGCCCCTCTCTCACTAACGCACTCTTTCAAAATTTACAAGTATGACATTTCTTTATACACCCACCTTTACTCTACACACACTTCCACCCATATTGCCAAATGACCAAAATGCCCCTACACTTTTCACAAAATCACACGACTGCCACTAGCCATATACACGACATATCACCTCTTACTGACTCATCATACTCCCTCTACTCGTGTATAGGGGACTACCGTATCAGTCACCGTATAGGGCTAAGCATGCCATGCCATTATTCCTTCTCATGCAGCAGTAGACTGTAGGATAAACAGTCGCCTGTCTATTTTACAGTCGACTGTCATTTGTTCATCAGTCACATGTATGCATACTGGGAGAAAGTTGCAACTCTCTGTTTTATTCCATCTCCTGCAGCAGTCGCCTGATGAAAGATATACAGTCGACTGTCTGTTTTACAGTCGACTGTGTAGTCTTCTACAGTCGACTGTCATGGCTCAGATTATAGCCGTTGGAAATTATTTAGCCGTTGGACAGTCGACTGTCATTTTTTCATCAGTCGACTGTCGGTGACGTTTTTGCCCAGAATCTAGTCGTTGCAGCTTTTTGTTTTTGGCTGTTTTCTTGGTTTTTGAGAGTTCCTATATGGTTCCTATATATATGAGAGGGCTGAGTTCATTGGAACTCTTTGGATCTATTGCAAATCATTAGAGATTGATTAAGCCACTCTCAAACTCTCTCATTTCCCTTTTAGAGCTCTAAATCTCCTTCATGCATTGAAGTCAAGCTCAAGGAAAATCATCCAAGTGCATTTCTAGCAAATCTTATCACTTGGAGATCCTCTTCCATGCCTTGCATTCATTTATGAGTAAGTTCGTCTCATGGAATAGGTAAGTGTATTTGTTTTACTTTGTTATTTCATTGAAACCCTAGCTTTCCGTGTAAGAGCTAGTTACTCTCTGTGTGAGAGTATAACCTTCAGGATGAGGGTTGGTTGAGATCTCTCTGTGTGAGAGATAAGTCTTTCTGTGTGCAAGCAAGGATATCTTTTTGTGGGAATCCTAAATCCTCTGTGTGAGGTCTCTCTGTGTGAGAGTAAGGATTTCTCTGTATGAGAATCCAAATCCTCTGTGTGAGATATCTCTGTGTAAGATTGTATTGACTTCTCTGTGTGAGAATTATAGTGGATGTTAGTGTCGCTGGATGTACCCAAGTTTGGAGAACCAGGGTAATTCTTGTGTTTGCGTTTGAAGTGATTGTGTTGATTAATTCCTCTTGCACTTATTATTTTGCATTTGCAAGTTCAATTTTAATTGCATAATTTATTACCATTACTCTATTCACCCCCCTCTAGAGTGTTTGTTGTTAGTATTTAGAGTGTTTGTTGTTAGTATTGCAAGGTAGACGGTCCTTACAATTGGTATCAGAGTGAGGTTAAAGCATACAACAACGATGGCAGACAACACTTCATATATGTCTCATGAAGAAGGTCTATCAACTGTTCGACCCACACTCTTTAACGGAACCAACTACTCAAGTTGAAAGATCAAGATGATGATCTACTTGGAGGGTCACGGACTTTGGGACATCACAGAGTCACCATTTGAGAAGCCTACGACATCCGCGGTTTCAAGGTCAAAAGCAGAGAAGGACTCGATCAAATTCAATGCGAAGGCTATGAATGCATTCAATTGCACCCTCACTTCAAATGAGGTCAACTGCATCTCCATGTGCAAAACGGCCCACGAAATTTGGCATACATTGAAGATTTCTCATGAAGGGACTTCGAAGGTAAAGAAATCTAAATAATGCGTATTTAGATCTAAATATGAGATATGCAGGAAGGTGAACACATCTCGAAGATGTTCACAAGGTTCACAGAAATCGTGAACGCTTTGGAAGGACTTGTGAAAGTGATTTCCCAAGAGGATCGAGTGGAGAAGATCCTTGACTGCCTCACATCTCAATGGGAGTCAAAGGCCAACAGTATTTTGGAGTCTAACGACATGTCCAAATACACCGTTGAGGAGTGCATTGGGAATCTCATGGCGTATAAAGTAAAGCTTCAATATAAGAAAGAGATTCAACCGACAAAGCCCGAGAAGCAAAAGGGGGTTGCATTCCATGCCGAGAAGGAGCCAATCGAATGGAGAAAGAAATTCTATCAGGAAGCTCCGATTGAAGATGATGGAGAAGATGATGTTAGCGATGATGATTACATCGAGCTTGCCAATTAATTTAAGCAATTCAAGTCATTCCTCAAGGGCAAGCAAGGTAAATCTTTGTCAAAGTTTGCCTCCAAGTCTAACAATCTATTTATTTCAATTGTAGGGGAAAATGTCATCTTTCTACCGATGCCCTTCCAAGCCCAAAAAAGAGACTTACAAAGGGAAAGGGAAGAAGCATTAGAAAGACAAGTCCAAATTCAAGAACCAAAAGAAGGGCATTGTCGGCACATTTGATAACTCCGATGAGGACACATCAAGTGATGAAGAAGAGGATGACAATGAGAAAGCTCACATGTGCTTCGCGGCTTTTGATGATTCTTCATCAATCTCCTCTTGCTCAAGCGATGAAGAGATAGAGGCGTGGCTCAACTTCAACGAAGAAATGTGCTTCATGACTAATGGGAAAGAGTCTTCGTCAAGCTCTAGCGAGAAGGAAAGCGATGAGGAAGTTGAGGAGGAAAAGCTATCCTACGAGGAGCTCGAATACCGCTTCAATGTGGCCTCCAACATGACAAGTAAGTGCATCGACTCATACGATAAATTGAAAGCAAAATTTAAGAATGCTAAGAATCTACTAGTGTAAATAACACTGATGCTTTGCATGTTTGTGACACTAGTGAGAGAGACACACTTCTCTCTCAAGTTAAGGATTTGAGCATTTCTAATGAAAAATTATTAGCTCAAAATCTTAGCTTAGAATCTCGCATTCAACAACTTTCGTTGAAATGCGAAGAGGAATCCCAAAAGCTCAAAAGCTTTGTTTATTCTAGGAATTCACTCCACGGTTTGCTTGAAAACCAACATCCGGTAAACCATAGAGGAGGTTTGGGATACACTCCGAAGGTGGTTACTGATCGCTTCGAAATGCAACCCAAGAGCACGACCAAAGACTCGGTCGGCCCCGGATATACACCCGGAGAACGATTGTAGTTTTACCGCAAGCGCACGGTGTAGCGGCGAGCGGGTATCGAACACAGAGAGGACGTATGACAGTGCCTTCTCCAAACAACCTGGCTATAAGAACAGAAAAGAGGGAATTTGCCTTTTGGCGATCCTGTCACAATCGTCAGACAAAGTATGGAGATAAAAAATCAAATAAAGACGCCTAGGGAATAGGAAATCCCCGCTACTCACCGTATCTCGTCAATGTGATTCATTGGTATCACAATTGCTAGGGTAGAATTTCGGATGAACTAGTTGCAACTGAATGTAAAACCTAGCTCACGCTCTCGCGCTATCGCCGGTTTATAGCTAACCTAGGTTTGGGTCCAATCTCTTGCAAACCCTAGCCTAGGCAAGCTAGCATTAGGATCAACATCATCGTTCAATCACGTCCCGAGCCCACTCTCGTGCAAACTCGGGCCGCGACATAGGTTGGGATAGTTCCTACCCGTCTAATCTCTTGCAAACGGGTATCGGTATGGAATTGCAACCGAGAACCCTAGTATCGGTCCAATCTCTTGCAAACTGATACTACGGAAACTCAATTTCAACCCAATTCGGATTTCTAGGGTTTCCTCTCGAATTGGGATCCAATCTCTTGCAAATCCCAATCGATATGAACACCTAGCTATCTGTAATATATCGATCCCAAACTAACCCTAATAGCAATTCTAGCAATAGTTCTACCAAATCATCACAAATCAGAAATTGGGCTCGTAGGGTTCATCCCCACGCCCCGAGACGTTAGGACTACTCACAATTCATATCACAATTGCAAAAATAATCAATTGAAATAACAATAGAATTCATCACAATATTCAAATAAGCAATAAAAATAAGATTTTTAATGGAGAGGGAGACAAACCAATAGAGTTCTCCAAGAATCCAACAAAAATAAACCTTTCTCTCCTCTCCAATCACAAGAATCAAAAGTTAAAAAGTTTAATCTAAAAAGCTACAAAAAGTAAAGGGAAAAGCTCCTTAACCTAGGTTAAAAACTGGGGTTAAATACCCCCCAAAATCGCCCAAAAAACTGTGACCAAAATGCCCCTGCGCAGCCTGAAAATCGCAATTTACGCTACAGGCAGCGCGGCTCACTCGGCCGAGTGACAAAAGTCGCTCGGCCGAGTGAGAAACCCTGAGAATTTCCAGTAAGTCTGGGGTCTTGGGAGTCTTCACTTCGGGCGTCGCTCGGCCGAGTGAGTTGTCGTCACTCGGCCAATGGGCTTCTATTCACTCGGGCGGTCGGCAATTGCCACTCGGCCGAGTGGGTCTTCTGATGCTCAGACAGACGAAAAACAGTAAGTTCGGAGTTTTTGATGAGCGTCGTATGAGCGCCACTCGGGCGGACGGAGTTTCGTCACTCGGCCGATGTGGCTTCCAATGCTCGGTCGAGTGCACACTTGAAGCGTGTCCGATCTGGTCGGCCGAGTGGGGTCTCGCTGGTCGGCCGAGTGACTCCTTCACTCGGCCGAGTGAGACACCAAAAATGCCCATTCTGAGTGTTTTTGCCTCCTCGTCGCTCTTACGACGTTCTTTCTCCTTTCGCTCCTCTCCAATAGAAAAATACCCCTCGGGGAAGTCATCGGTGACACTCTGGAGTTGGTGTATCTCGGGATCACTCCAAATCGCTCCAAATCTCCTGAAATACGACAAAAACAACAAATCGTGAAAAGTATCGAAATATTGTCGATAAATCGTGAAAAGCGTGATTTGAGCGATCTAAATGGCATGCAAACATGCGGAAAAAAGGTGTAAAATATGGAGTGATCAAAATCCCCCAAGCTTGCCTCTTACTCGTCCTCGAGGAAGATAAGTAAAAGGTGAACCCGACGGATTCAGAAAACGAAAACGACGAAAAACGAAAAACGAAAAACGAAGAAGAAAGAAGAAAGCGAAGAGGGAAGCTGCTAGATCATTTTTCTCAGGACGTGGGTTTTGCTTACTCATATAGCATGCACCGAATGTAAAATACATGTCAAAGAGTTTTATTTCGATATCATAGTATAATGGTGCAAATAGAAATAGAAAACCCAAGAATATTGTCGTAGCATGAAAAACGGAACAATTTTAGAATTAACATCGTCTGAATCATTTAAAGCGGTATACAACATCGCAGATCACACACTTTTCAATTGAATGCTTTCTATGAGGAGTATAAGAATATCACGTAATAGAATAGATAGAATAAAAAAGCGTGGATTTCATGAAATGAGTGCTAGGCATAGATTTCTGGATTTCGTGAAGCTAAAACAATCTCGCCGAGTATAGAATATTACTAAGCCTAGGTTGTCGTGCACCGTCAAGTAGTCACTCTCTCACACATCATTGGATTCCCTCCCCCAAGCTAATCTATAAGCGTGGTGGCACAAAAACAATATTTACATCCCCATTTTTATGAAGCTCCAAAAGTAATAAAAATAAAAATAAAAAGAGAGAAGAAAGAGAGAACATGAGATGGGATCGTTTATTGAGATTCTTTTCTCTTTTCTTTTCTTTTTCTTTTCTTTTTTTTTCAATAGCATATATACACAATGATCCCAAATCAAAGAGAAATAAGGATATACAAGAATTTTTCTTTTTCTCTCTTTGGTTTTGGGAAATTTGGAGCTAGGACTTTAATAACGGGGGAAATGCCATATATTAGAATCGCTAAGGGGAGATTCATCAATGATTTTTAAAATAGAGAATTGATGTTCAAGATATGTGGAGAAAGAAATAAATATGTCTCTCAGTTCACTCTATAGGACGTGCACGACAACTTCAGCAGGGTAATCTAATCTACTCGGTTTCGATCACAAAAAAGCTAACTAATCCAGATTTATCATAGCTAACATCATTCAATCATCCTGAAGTGAAATGTACAAATCATGCAAATAGAAGTGATATATGAAAAGAAACGGTACTCCAGATATAAGCATTCAATGCGTGAATCTTGGTGTGTTTTCTGTGATAGCATACATATGAATATTCAGACTCCGCTAATAATAAAATTTCATCCATTTTCATGCTAAAAAAGTGTGGGTTACTATCTCTAAATGCAAGGCAAATCACAGCATATGATATCAGAAATAAAATCTAAGACATGACAAATATAGCATGCATATAGAGAAAGCTAACTCCACGTCTTCATCATCACAGAAAAGTCATCTCTAGCATGAGATGAAAAAGAAATAAAGATAAAGATGGAAAATAAAGCTATTTACAATGCAGCACACGATGAAAATGAGAAAAAAACGTGATGCATGGTAAAAAAAGGAAAAAGTGATGAAAGGGAGTGCAAAAGCGGAAAATGGCGTGAAAAAACTAAAAATAAAGGTGGTAAATCGAAAAGAACGTGAAAACTCACTCCCCCAAGCTAAAGTGCACAGTGTCCTCAATGTGCGAAGTGTGGCACACCGAGAGACGTGTAAAGTGAGGGGTAGGTGAGGATGCATGCATGAGGAAAAAGAAAATAAAATGCGGACATGATGCATGCAGATATAGGAGTGAATCAGATATAAAAGTGTGACACCAAAAATCCCTCCCTCTCTCCCAAAAATGATATAGAAATATATGAACAAAATGCGGACCCAAAAATGGTGAGGGGAGGGAGGGGGCAAAAAACATCAGGACCCAGCAGAGACAGGCAGCACGACGGCAAAAAGGATCAATGGCATCAAGGGTGCCTAAGAGGGCGGGGATGCGTCGTCTCCGTCCTGAGGCAGAGGTGGTGGTGGTGGGGGCTGGGGAACAGTCTGCTGAGTGGGTGTGGGTGTGGGTGTGGAAGCAGGCTGGGAGTGTGTAGGAGTGGGGGTGGGTACCGGCTGGGTGGGGGTGGGTACGCAAGGAAGCCGCTCGAGAATCTGAGTGAGGCAATAGTTAATGCCCGGAAGTAGGTCGAAGCGGCGAGCCATATCGGTGACGGTGACAGACATGGTCCTAAGGTCACCTCGGAGGCCACTCACTGCCCCCTCGAGAGCACGAATGCTCTGAAGTACAGTGTCGAGGGAGGTGGTGCAGAGGGACGCACCTGTCTGTGCTGTGCAGGACGGGGCTGGTGGACTCGGGTGGCGTAGGTGATGGGCTCAGCAGGCATGGGGAGGAAAGGTGATGTGCTCACAAGAGTGGGCCTAGCCTCAGTGTGAGGCCGGGGCGCAGGCTGGTAAGAAGTGGAGGCAGCAGCAACGGAGTGGAGTATAAAAGTGGAAACGAGACGGCCGGAGAGGTCGGTGACACAGGGAGAGGCCGGCAACGGCGCCAAAAACTTGATCGCTTCGAAATGCAACCCAAGAGCACGACCAAAGACTCGGTCGGCCCCGGATATACACCCGGAGAACGATTGTAGTTTTACCGCAAGCGCACGGTGTAGCGGCGAGTGGGTATCGAACACAGGGAGGACGTATGACAGTGCCTTCTCCAAACAACCTGGCTATAAGAATAGAAAAGAGGGAATTTGCCTTTTGGCGATCCTGTCACAATCGTCAGACAAAGTATGGAGATATAAAATCAAATAAAGACGCCTAGGGAATAGGGAATCCCCGCTACTCACCGTATCTCGTCAATGTGATTCATTGGTATCACAATTGCTAGGGTAGAATTTCGGATGAACTAGTTGCAACTGAATGTAAAACCTAGCTCACGCTCTCGCGCTATCGCCGGTCTATAGCTAACCTAGGTTTGGGTCCAATCTCTTGCAAACCCTAGCCTAGGCAAGCTAGCATTAGGATCAACATCATCGTTCAATCGCGTCCCGAGCCCACTCTCGTGCAAACTCGGGCCGCGACCTAGGTTGGGATAGTTCCTACCCGTCCAATCTCTTGCAAACGGGTATCGGTATGGAATTGCAACCGAGAACCCTAGTATCGGTCCAATTTCTTGCAAACCGATACTACGGAAACTCAATTTCAACCCAATTCGGATTTCTAGGGTTTCCTCTCGAATTGGGATCCAATCTCTTGCAAATCCCAATCGATATGAACACCTAGCTATCCGTAATATATCGATCCCAAACTAACCCTAATAGCAATTCTAGCAATAGTTCTACCAAATCATCACAAATCAGAAATTGGGCTCGTAGGGTTCATCCCCACGCCCCGAGACGTTAGGACTACTCACAATTCATATCACAATTGCAAAAATAATCAATTGAAATAACAATAGAATTCATCACAATATTCAAATAAGCAATAAAAATAAGATTTTTAATGGAGAGGGAGACAAACCAATAGAGTTCTCCAAGAATCCAACAAAAATAAACCTTTCTCTCCTCTCCAATCACAAGAATCAAAAGTTAAAAAGTTTAATCTAAAAAGCTGCAAAAAGTAAAGGGAAAAGCTCCTTAACCTAGGTTAAAAACTGGGGTTAAATACCCCCCAAAATCGCCCAAAAACTGTGACCAAAATGCCCCTGCGCAGCCTGAAAATCGCAATTTACGCTACAGGCAGCACGGCTCACTCGGCCGAGTGACAAAAGTCGCTCGGCCGAGTGAGAAACCCTGAGAATTTCCAGTAAGTCTGGGGTCTTGGGAGTCTTCACTTCGGGCGTCGCTCGGCCGAGTGAGTTGTCGTCACTCGGCCGATGGGCTTCTATTCACTCGGGCGGTCGGCAATTGCCACTCGGCCGAGTGGGTCTTCTGATGCTCAGACAGACGAAAAACAGTAAGTTCGGAGTTTTTGATGAGCGTCGTCTGAGCGCCACTCGGGCGGACGGAGTTTCGTCACTCGGCCGATGTGGCTTTCGATGCTCGGCCGAGTGCACACTTAAAGCGTGTCCGATCTGGTCGGTCGAGCGGGGTCTCGCTGGTCGGCCGAGTGACTCCTTCACTCGGCCGAGTGAGACACCAAAAATGCCCATTCTGAGTGTTTTTTCCTCCTCGTCGCTCCTACGACGTTCTTTCTCCTTCCACTACTCTCCAATAGCAAAATACCCCTCGGGGAAGTCATCGGTGACACTCTGGAGTTGGTGTATCTCGGGATCACTCCAAATTGCTCCAAATCTCCTGAAATACGACAAAAACAACAAATCGTGAAAAGTATCGCAATATTGTCGATAAATCGTGAAAAGCGTGATTTGAGCGATCTAAATGGCATGCAAACATGCGGAAAAAAGGTGTAAAATATGGAGTGATCAGTTACCAAACACACCTCTAATTCTTCTTTTGGTGCAAATACGAGAAATATTGCAAAATCACCTAAGAAGAATCACCATGCTTTATTGTACAACAATAACACCAACAAGAAGCATGTAAATCACAAGGTGATGAGGAAAAATGAAAATCCTTCATTTTTGCTAAGAAGCAAAATCCTCATTCTATGCATGCTAAGAAAATATTTTCTACACCTAAGCATGCCACATCCACCTCTTTTACAAAGGCAAACCACTTGCCTAGGAAATCCTTGAGTTTATGGATTTCCACTAGGTGTAGTGTGCAAGCGAGGGATAGCTACATCAACCCTCTAGTTATGGATGTGATCACCTCATGTGATTACATTAGGAAATCAAACTCCTCTTTGGTTTGGTTCCCTAATGTTTAGGTTCCTCACACATATGCATATTGCATGGGTATTGTGCTTAAATGTTTATTTTTAGCATACTCATTGTTTGTGTGTGTTTCATGATTTTGAAAATATTTTCAAATTTATTTTTCATGAAAATGGGGACCTTGGGGATACATTGGCATACATGCATTTGTTGATCCATATGTATGTCAATGGGGGAGTTAATATGTTGTATGTTTAAAATTATTTTAAAGCATATTTTGACTCTCATTTTGGGGTGTCTTTGGGATCATTGCTTCACAATTGGTGTCTCAATTGATTAGTTTGTTCTCAAACTCAACCCCTTGGTTATTGCCAACATATTTCATGTTATATTTAGTTTTGGCAATGCCATTGTGTATCAATGAAGCTTGATTTTTCCATATTTATTGCTTTGATACACTTTAAGGCCCATGGCTCCATTAATGTTCACAGTTGGTAAAGAGGATTGACTTTCAAAATTCTTTTTCTACAATTGGTATTATCTCAATTGTTAGAGATTATTTATCTCCTTATTTACAATTGGTATTAGATCCTAGAAGTCAAAAATTTGACTATTTCTATGATCTAGGGGGAGCATGGGATAGTGATTGATACCCACTAATTTTTACAAATTTGGTATCATACATCTCCTTATATCTTGCATATTGTCTCATCTTTAATTAAGATGACAATGTGGATATTTTTGATGTCCACCTTTTTGATGATGTCAAGGGGGAGAGATATATGCATTATGTAAATGTAATTCTTGTATTTCATACATATGCATTTAGGGAGAGATATATCTATGAGAAGAGATATGTGGGATTATATAAACTATTCATGTGTACATGATTATTTTCTATTGCAATTGGTTTATGTAAACCATGCCTATTATATGTCACCATGATTTCTCATTATTTCATTCGATATAATGCGTATTCTCAATTGTATATCTCATTTTACAATTGGTGCATATAAGTAGGGGGAGCTCATTAGCATTGTGCTTTATTTCTTTATGTTTTACATAATGTGTGTCATCATAAAAAAGGGGAGATTGTTGAGTATTGGTGTAACGACTGGTTTTTGTCTATGTATTGACTATTATATATTTTATGGTTGTTCTCTTCCTTGTGTGTTTTTCCCCTGTTGGACGTTTTCTTCAGTTCTTTCTGATCTTCCACTTTCCGTTGCATATCTTGATGGGCTTGGAGTAAGTATTTTTACGATGAGCTTCATAGCGTCCATATCTTAGAGCTAGGTTGATCTTAGAAGCCATATGAATCTTTCCCGAAGCTTCACGCTTCAATTCGAGACTTTTCATGACTCTTAGTTGGTTCAAGAAGGAGAACCAACCGACTAGATTGCAATTTAGTCGGTCGGCAACTCTTCAGGAACCGACTAGTTCATCTTGATTATTTCAGCTAAGTAACTGTTTTCACTTAGTCGGTCTAAGCACATCCATCGATCGACTAGTTGTGAAACTAGTCGGTTAGAACTTGTTCTCAGACCGACTAATTCTGAGTTCTTTCTGTCAGCCGAGTTACTATTTACAGTTAGTCGGTCAAAGAACGACTATCGACCGACTAGTTGAGAAACTAGTCGGTTAGAGTTTCTTCTCAGATCGACTAACTCTCAGTACTTATTGTCTATCATATTCAACCCTTAGTCGGTCAATGAACATTCACCGACCGACTAATTCCCAAACTAGTCCGTTGACGAGCCTTCACAGACCGACTAAATCGGTCTACCCTGTATTGACCATGTTCACTGTTTGCCTTTTAGTCGGTCACAGTTGGACGACCAACCGACTAGTTCCTAAACTAATCGGTCGACCACTCTTCACTGACCGACTAATCTACTCAGAAACCCTAGGTTAAGTTGCAGCCGCCGCTTATTCTTTCTATTTAAACTCTATATTTCTTTCACTTCTTCCCTAACTTTTCCTAGCCGACCTTCTTCCCCAATCATCCCCCATCTTCCTCTTGCCTTTCCTCCTCCTCCCGTGATCCCTCTCACCCCCATTGCGCCGGCAACCACCCTACAGGCCGCCGGCCGACTCTAAAACCCCCTAATTCTCCTTTTGCTCCAGTTTTTCCCCTTCATCCTCCCATCTCCAGATCCGTTATATCTCAGCCGCCAGCAGATCTCTTCAGTTGTAGCTTTCCCGGGATCGCTTCTTCCGTTGCCTGCTAGATCAGATTTGGCGACGGCAATCCGGATACGTCGAGATCCTCTCCTACCTGCAGATTCGTAGGCGTCTTTGATCGTCGTTTCTTCCGCTTCATATACAGTTAGTGATCTACCCTTAATCTTTCCACAACCCACACTATAAATTTAGAAAACCTAATAAAAATGGATTACTAGACGTTGTAGGATTCCACTACAAATCCGGATTAGATCATCCAATTCTGATTTTCTGTTTTGCCATAACAGTGACCCATCCCCGTATAATAGCGAATTTTGAGACGACTCTCGTCGATCAACAACCTCGGTACCAGGCAAGTGAAACTTGCCAACCTTGTTTTAGGCCATGCTTTAGGCTATTTCCTTGCTTTTAGCGTAAAAGAGACTAGACCGTGAAATGATAGCGGTCTAGGCGCAATTTCAAGTTCTAGCTTGACAACGAAGCTAGAACTGCCTTTTGTCATGTCATGTCATGCATTTGCATGTCACGTTTAATTTCTCTAACGGTACGCATTTCTATTTAAATATCTGCCATGCATTTTCATTTTTACATGTCATCTGATTTGCATGTTGCATCGTAGCACACGCTACAAAATACTTGTACAATCCTTGTTTCCGGCTAGGCACCTGCTATGCGGGCATAACCCTACGTCATACTTGTTAAAAACACTTCCTGGCTCGTGATCCAGAAGCGGGCCACATGTGTTGGTTGAAAACCAATGCCTGATACACGTGGAGGGGTAGGGATAAACGATCACTTGAGCGTAAGATTTGGCCCGTACAGCCTCTCTAGCCAAAAGGCGTAATCCATGTGCACGACGTGCTACTAGACTAGGACATTCATTGTGAATGTTTACTTGTTTCCATGTCATGTTATTTGTTTCTATGCCATGTTCTTATCTGCCATGCTATCATATATGCCGTGTCATAACTGATGTTTACTTTACTTGCTGCACTCATTATACAAATGTCATGTCATACCTTACTTTAGAATTGTTAGGTTGCCTTTACTTTTCTACTAGTTTCCTTGCACAAAGTCTTGTAGACTTTGCTGACATGTGCCCCTTCCTTTGGGTGTCGCATGTTAGTTACTGAGCCAGAGTCTGTAGTTGAGGGCGACGAGTTCGTGGAGTTTGTGCCTGATTCCACAGCTGACGTTGGGTACGAGGACACCGGTGACCAGTCTTAGTTCCCTCCGCAGTTTCTTTGTTAGTTGTTGTAGCTTGGCGATGAGTAGCACCATCTTGTTAGTTGCTTTCCTTGTTGGCCATGCTGGGCCCTTTTTAGACTCTTTTGTTAGCCTGGTGGCTTTTCTGGTGGTTGTTGAACTTTTATTTGTACATTTGAGATTGATAATTTATTATTCGTCTCTTTCTATTATTCTTGTCTTTGTTCCGTTTCGCATTACATGGATCTGCGTGGTATTTCTAGACGCTTTACATGCTTGGAGCCTCACAGCTCCCAGCCTGAGCGGGCCTCGTCACGCATCGCCTCCATTTTAGGGAAGCAGGTCGTGACAATTGGTGTTTCATACCAATGTTATTTTGATGATGATCACAATATTATGTTGTTGCTAATGATTCTCTTGTTTTAGTCTCTTAGTTACATTTCAAGAATATCATTTTTGAAGACTAAACACTTGATGCAAGGATGAACATCAAGTGGAGAAGGGTCAAATCTTGGACTCAAGGGGTCGCAAAGCTTAGAGATGATGAGGAGCATCAATGCATCAAAATTAAAGCCATAAACTCAAATGAAAGCAATGTAATCCATGTAATATTTCATTTATTGCTTTCTCTCTTTTCGAGTCTAGGTTTAATGTAATGCCTTGATAGATGGTCTACTCATTCATGCATGTGCATTTAACCATCTTAGTGAGCCTTAGGATTATCATAGAATCCAACCCAATAGGTTCATCTTGCCCAAAGACTCAATTGGAGTCTCTGGCTCTCCAACAGTCACCTGCTGAAGGTTTTACAGTCGACTGGGTGATTCCAGTCGTCTGTCGAGCCTTCTACAGTTGACTGTGGTGCACTGCTCAAGTCAACCTTTTATTGACTCTACTTGAGCTTTTTGTATCAGTCGACTGATGAAGTATTTACAGTCGCCTGTATATTTATAGTCGCCTGTGAAATGTTCAACAGTCGTCTGAAAGGCGTAAGTGCGAAGAATGCTTCTCTCTGTTTTATTCCTTCTCCTGCAGCAGCCGACTGATGAAGGATAAACAGTCGCCTGTCTATTTTACAGTCGACTGTCATTTTTTCATCAGTCGCCTGTATGCATACTAGGAGTAAGTTGCAACTCTCTGTTTTATTCCATCCCCTGCAGCAGTCGCCTGATGAAAGATATACAGTCAACTGTCTATTTTACAGTCGACTGTGTATTCTTCTACAGTCGACTGTCATGACTCAGATTATAGCCGTTGGAAATTATTTAGCCGTTGGACAGTCGACTGTCATTTGTTCATCAGTCGACTGTCGGTGACGTGTTTGCCCAGAATCTAGCCGTTGCAGCCTTTTGTTTTGGCTGTTTTCTTGGCTTTTGAGAGTTCCTATAGGGTTCCTATATATATGAGAGGGCTGAGTTCATTGGAACTTTTTGGATCTACTGCAAATCATTAGAGATTGATTAAGCCACTCTCAAACTCTCTCATTTCGCTCTTGCATTGAAGTCAAGCTCAAGGGAAATCATCCAAGTGCATTTCTAGCAAATCTCATCACTTGGAGATCATCTTCCCTGTCTTACATTCATTTATAAGTAACTTTATCTCAAGGCATAGGTAAGTGTATTTATTTTACTTTGTTATTTCATTGAAACCCTAGCTTTCTGTGTGAGAGCTAGTTACTCTCTGTGTGAGAGTATAACCTTCTGTGTGAGGGTGGGTTGAGATCTCTCTGTATGAGAGTTTGAGTCTCTCTCTATGAGAGCATAAGTCTTTCTGTGTGAAAGCAAGGCTATCTCTTTGTGGAATCCTAAATCCTCTGTGTAAGGTAGGTCTCTCTATGTGAGAGTAAGGATTTCTCTATGTGAGAATCCAAATCCTCTGTGTGAGGTATCTCTGTGTAAGATTGTATTCACTTCTCTGTGTGAGAATTATAGTGGTTGTTGGTGTGGCTGGATGTACCCAAGTTTGGGGAACCAGTGTAATTCTTGTGTTTACGTTTGGATTGATTGTGTTGATTAATTCCTCTTGCACTTATTATTCCTCACACAGTGTAATTCCAGTGTAATTCTTGTGTTTACCGTTTGAATTCTCACCTACCATCTGACAAAGTGCAGCAGGCGACTGTGAGTTCTTCACCAGTCGACTGTCTGGCCCGTATTTTCTATCCGTTGTCTTTTTCCACATGGATTTCAAATGGGGCTTTGGGTATTTTGCTTTAGGGATTTAAAGAACCTATAAGAGGGTCTCTTACTGCTCCATTGAGTAGGAATAATGCAACCTTGCATTCATTCCTAAGCTCAATCTCTCAAGCTCTCTCTTCTTCAACTCTCAAGTCCTAGAAATCTCAACTCTAATCTTGTCTTTCCACTTTAACCAAATCTGAGCTTCAAGCTTTGGTGAAGACAAGTGCAAGGGCTTTCTCTCATCTATGAAGAGACATAAACACACACACACACACACACACACACACACACACACACACACACACACACACACACACACACACACACACACACACACACACACGCTCCTTTAAGTTCTACTTCAAGGCATATGTGTTCGTAAGTGTTTACATTTTGAATTTCATTATCTCATATTTCGATTACACTCTCGATTTGTGAGAGTGGGTTTGCTTGATCCCAAGTTGTGAGAGTCAAGGGCATTGATTGTACATCGGTTACACTTGTAGGGTTGCTACAAGTTGGTTTAAAGGAAACCTCAAGTTAGGGTTCTAACTTGAGTATCCGGAGGTATCTGGGTGGAAGAGACGTAGGATTACCGGGAACAAGTCGGTATTGGACTTGGGTAATCCGAACCCTTGAAACATCTCTTTGTTAGTTTGTTTCATTTCGTGTTATTTATAATTTCGCATTTATTGTTGGTTAAGAATTTAAATTGATATAACTATCGTTTAAATTTTATAAACACTATTCAACCCCCCTTCTAATGTTTTCCTCATAGCCAGGGTCCTTACAGTAAATTGATGTAGAATTTGAAATTTCCATTCGTCCACGTATATAGGCTCGATTTTGTGACATCCTCAAAATCCAAATCATCACTTGTGTGTTTTCTTGCATACCCCACTCTTTACTCTTTCTTTGTCTACCTTGAGGACAAGGAAGAGTTTAGCTTGGGAGGTTTTAATGAGTGTTTATTTGTTATGTTTTTCACGTACATTTCCCCCACATTTCATGCCACTTCACCATGTTTTCCTCACCGTTTCCCTCGCTTTTTATTCCTTTTACATTTTTGACTCGTCTGATATGTTTCAGGTGAAATCGTGGATTTTTGTAGCTAAATAGTGAGAAATCAAGCTTTAGGAGCAATTAACGACGTGAGAGGGTTCAAATTGATGAAGGATGGAGCATCTAGTGATCTACGGCATCTTACGCGATCGTGTGAGATATCTCACACGGCCATGTGAGAAAACATGGCCAAGGAGCAAACAAATCCACCACACGACCGTATCAAGCGGTCGTGTGGACTGTTCTGCCAAGGAGGAAAGGCCAAGACGACACGGTTGTGTGTCCATCCACAATGTCGCTCCAAGATGAAGCAAAGCAGCAGCTAAACACACAATTGACATGGTCGTTTGGGCGCTTACACGACCGTGTCGAATCACTTTGACCGAACAGCTGCAAGGTGCGTAACTTCTAGACCTCGATGCGACCGTGTCGTTTGGCCAAACGACCGTTCGGGTCGAATCTATAGTGTACCCGATATGGTTTTGGCAGTTATAAAAGTGTAGGAGCACCGCTAAGCTTGGAGGAGGGACCTTTAGACTCGTTTTGTCCCTTTTTGATATTTTCTTTCAGTTTTAGGAGTAGATTAGGGTTTAGATTAGGTTTTGATGTTTTTATTATGGATTATAAATGGGAATTGACGACTCTTGTGAACGGTTCTATGAGATTAGTGTCTATTGTTCTTCTTTACTTTTTTTTAAATTTGTTTGTTGTCATTCTATGTTATTCTTGACGTTCTTAGTCCTTTTTATTATTCTCCTTTGAGATGATCCCCATTTAAACATGTTTTGATATCGTAATTCCATATCTCGCAAAATCATCTTACGTAGCTAACAGCCACATAGAATCGAGCTAGTACTCGAATACGCAACCTCCTTGCGGATGACCCGTACATTGCTAAGAAGACGCCGTGCGTTTGCGGTTTACAAATATATAAAACTTCCAACAGTGCATATAGCAGTCTACAGTTCTGTCTTCCACAAAATGTAGAAAATAGCTCCGAGCTCAGAAAAATCTGCAAAAATATCCATTGGAATCATGGGGTTGTCCTCTACGATTGAACAATAAGAGAAGATATATTTAAATGCTTTTAAGGAGAAGATTTCTCAGATCTTTGATGATTTCTTTGTTCGATGAAGCTTGCTTTAGATGATGCTTGCAAGAAGGTTATGTGTGGCTTGGTGCTTAATGAATCCCTTGGTAGCTTTCAGCCTTAATGCTAGGAGACTTAGACTTAAATACTAGCTTCCTCCTTCAATCCTCGGATGTTGATGCATAAGGGAAGCTAGGCATTGACTTGCTTCTATAAGGAGAGCTTTTCTTCTTTGCTTGCTTGATCAATGGAGATTGAGAACTTTGTCTTGTAGAATCAAGAGTAATGACCCATTAAGAGAACTAGGGTCGGCCAAAGAGTTTGGCAAAAGGGTTAGGGTCAGCCACAAGTAGGTTTTTGCATGTAGAATTGTTTCTCTGCTTGATCTAGTAGGATCTGCACATGAGGGGTTTAAATAGGAGAAGTAGATCCTAATCCTAGATGCAATCAAACTCCTCATCACCCCAATCTCCTTAGAGAACTCAAACTCTTCTTTAGCATGAACTCTAGCTAATTTCAATTCCAAGTTCTAGTTGGAATCAAAATCCTAGCTAAATGCATAGAACTTTGGACATGCATTGCACTACGACAAACCTGGATGAAGTAGGACTTCTAGATTGATTTGAATTCCTATCTTTGACTTTCCAATCTTCCTGGTGCATTTACCTTAGATAATCCATGATTAATTTGACCTCTTTTTATACACACGAATCGTAGTAGAACTCGAACTTCAGGTTGCACATTAATTCTAGTACGCTAACTAGAGTAGTTTGTACACATGAACTCTTTGAATCCCACTTGTATTAGGACTCTAGTAGTCACCCCATTATGCAATCCTTCATGAACTCACATTCCTTCATGAGTTGACTTTCTAAATATAGTTTGACCGAGTCTTTGCTCAAATCATCTTCTCTTTCTTTATTTGACTTTATAGAAGATGTTTGACTAATGTAGAATTACCAAATTGCTCCTTCATCTCCTGCATGATTTTTGGTCATGATTTTGAAGCTATAATTCTTGGAGATTTATCATGATGTGCTCAATAGAAAATGATCTTTGAGCATCTTTGGGACAAATTGATTGATGTTGAAATCACGAATTTGCCTTTTGGTCAATGTAGTCCTGTTTTGATCTGAAAGTCACTCAGCAAACACATTATGTAACACTCTGGAAGAATCCGTCCCAGGTTATCCCAGAGCAGCGAATGTTACGAAGGGAGAAAATAAAAACTATAAAGAAACCGACAGGCCACTGCGCGCTGCTGGGAATAGTACCTGTAGTGTTCCGCATATACAGCCAACCAAAACACAAAATACACAAAGCCACAGAGCAGCACTGAACAAAACACTGAACTGCTAAAGGTAAGCCATGTTATACATTCCAATGTAACCATAAACAACATTCAATATAATACAAGGCAACTCTCACCCAAAGAAAATCTAAAGGTACAAGTGTCTCACACTTCACCCCTCACCACCTAACTAACTAGTCTCCTCGACAGTCGAACAAAAGCTCCAGCTGCTCCTCCCTGCTCAGCCTCTACTTCAGACTCCAACTCCAACTCTAACAACATGGGAAAAACAACGGTGGGGCACGTCAACGCGTGACCCAGTAGGAATTCCATACTCCGACCCAAGGCTGACACATACTAATGCAACTACTGAGTGTACCAGTTCTACACGTGAGAGTGCTACAGCTAAACATGGCATGCATAACAAAAGAAAGCAAGCAACATTGCTGCACCTAGGAAAAAGAGAGCAGAACCATAGCAGAGGGTATAAGGGGAGGGGTGACGATAGTAATAGTAAATAAAAACAGGTATGACTAAGGCGTAAAAGAGGGTCAGCCAATCAATTCCATACAATGTTATCTTTTGGAATCCTAATATCGAATACGATGTATGGGACTGGACCTCTCCCAACTGTGTGGGAGGCAGAAGAGGACTCCCCGCCGCGCTAGCCCGTCAAGCCTCGGGTACCACTCTTTACACTCCCTGCTGCGCTAGCCCGTCAGGAGTGCAAGTGTACCCACCACACAGAACCATAAAGAAACCACAACCAGTCTATCCCACAGGTCTACCCGATACTTCGGAATTTCCCCCAACCCGTGTCACCCTCCTTTAGGAGGACCGAAACACTTCCTCACTTTCACTTTTTCATGAACATAACACAAAGATATTTCACATTTCCAACATCTCATTTCCAACATCATATCAAGGTGTCATGCACATCGTGCCATGCCCACCATACAACCACAAACCATACCACATTACCACCCAACAGAATGCATGCTATGACCACCATATCCTTCCCACCATGCATAAGCATCCACGTCCAATCATTTACACATATCTATAATGAGTTCCTTAAGCAAATCATTACAATAAATTGAATGAAATACACTTTCATAGCAACAACAACACTTTCATATACACTGTGAGTCCCACAACAACACTTTCATTATAATGAACTTGAGTAAAATGCAAGCTTTTAAGAGGAACCCTTCATATTACCTTGTACAACATAAAAGAAACCACATAAAAGAAACCATCCCATATTACCTTGCACAACACCATGGAAATTTGCATGAACTTATGGCCTTTCTAATTAACATCTTAATCAAATCAAGGGCATTGAAACTAGCATTGTTAGTTAAGATAGAGATGCATGCTTTATTGAAACCAATGAAGTAACTCTAGTGAAATGTAGAACTTGAGTAAAATGCCATCTTTGAATAACTACTTAATGGACCTTAATTAAATATGCAATCTTTAAATAGATTACCTAAGTAACTTAATAAAAATGCAAGCTTAAATGAAACCACTTAAGGAACCCAATGCAAAAAGGCAAAACTAAATGGAGCTACTAAAGGAAATGTAGTAAAGGTACAAGGTTTAGATGACTACACACAATTTGTTAGGAAAGATGCCCATACAATACAAATGAAAGTTGTAGATATGAGGGGCACACTTCTCCTACCCAAGCTTCAGCTTGCTGTGAAAAGCAGATCGGTCAGATTGAGGGGCACACTTCTCCACAATTTTGTATTAAACATGCCCATACAATACAAATGAAAGTTGTAGATATGGTTGTTCTGGATTCACCTAAAAAATTTCACGTAGAAATATTAACTAGGTGATTTATGACGGATTATTTGGTGAGACCTGTCGGATCTGTTTTTCAGACAGATTCTGGGGGCTGTAAACATTGCTATTTTAAATCATGTTGCAGTTAGAATCTCGAAAACATGCACTATGAAAAGTTGCAGAACAGGTTGTTAACATTACAACGAGACCAAGAACACTAAATTCTGTGTTTTGTGTAGGGACTGATCTCAGTTTTGCCTAATTGTGTACAGATTGAAAGATATTCAGACATGTTGTAATGATGGAATTTTTTACTCTTAAATACTGTACTGAACTTATATCAAATTTTATATGATTCTGGGGTAGAACTTAAAGAGCTACCCAGATATAATTTTTTGCAGAGTTTAATTCAACCCCCGGCAACATCTTTGAGGGACTGAAGTTACAATCAGACCGCAGGAATTTACAGATGTGGTCTTTAGCTTAATAACAATGAATTCATCAATAAAGTTAACATCTTTAGTCTAATTAACTGAGCAAGTTTGCATTTTGGACAAGAACACATGGCAACATGGCTTAAAGGAGACAACTTTAACATCACAACATATATAGGGACTAACTTTACTTTAAAGGTTGCATGTATGAAATGAAAGTTGAAACTTTACTTCTTAAAACTACCACACAAGTAACATATGAGTAGTAGATGATTTTCTACCTTCGGTAATCTCTATTTCTTCATCTAAAACACCAAGCTTTTAGCTCCATAGACACCTCCTTTAAGATCCATCTCTAAAGCTCCAATCTTGGTCAAATTCTTCTCTTTTCTTAAGCTCCAAAGACCCACTTGATAGCTCCTTGTATAGAGTTACTAAAGGAGAGGAAAACTTGACTTGCTCCATGAAAAAATGAAGCAAAAGGAAGGAGGGGGGAGAACGAAAATAACAAGGAAAAGAGGAGAAAATTAAAGGAAAAGGAAAGAAAAGAAAAATAAGTGAGTGTTTTAGTTCTAGAGTTTTCTTTTCTCTTCTTTCCTCTTGTTTTTTTCTTTTTCTTTTAATTTATTTTTTTCCTTATCTATTAAGAGTCCAAGTAGGCTCAAATCAACATGCTACTATGCACACCCACTTCTTCTAAACTACAAGTGTGCCATTACTTTGCACACACTCCTCTACTACACACACCCACTCCTAACTAATTACAAAAATGTCACTAACCTTAACCATTTGCACACCAAGCCCCCTTCACGAACACATTTCTACGAAAGTACAAGAATGCCCCTCACATCCCTTACACCACACACAACTATGCATACCGACACCTACACACGTGCGCCATACGTGCACCGTACATGCATACCGCCAATACCTAGCCCATACCACACATATATCGTGTCATACCCGTATAGTCTAAAATGGGGCATGACACATTATTAGCATATGACTTGTTTGGTATCATCAAAATTAAGTGTATGACCTAGTTAGTGGGCTAACTAGGACAACATACTCGTCCCCGCGGCCTGACCTGTGCCCAAGGAGATTAAAGGCATCAACATGCTTAATTGCTTTGATGTTGTCCAGACAACCCTAAAAAGACATACATGTATATAATGGGAAAATTAACTTACTCATTTTATCGCATGAGTAATGATTATCATATTCTCATTTGATGACGGTTTCTAATTAATGATGATTTTAATTAATTAATCTAACATGGTGTGAATAAATAATCATATGAAGTCATCCCGACGGCTGGACATGCTGCAAGCATTGTCGCATGCTCGATCGATCGTCCATGAAAAATTCGGCGATGTTTAAAGTTCGGAATTGGGAAAAAGCCGAATATTTTGGGAATAGTTCGGCAATGACGAGCATCGAAGGATGTAGCTTTCCACGGTGTCGACAACAAGTTTCTGAATCAGTGACGTACGTAATAAAATGTTGACAGTGATAGGCATTGAAGCATTGCATTTAATACGTTGAAGTTTGAATCGTCAACAGGGCTCCCGAATTTTTGTTTTAAATTAAAACCAGAATATGCAATTGCAGCCTTGTTTTGTGAAGTGTGTTACTAAATGTTAAATTCGCGTATAATTTGCGAGCAAGCTCATTTATACGCTAGTCGCGTCACATATATGCAGTTTCGTTGTTTGGACAGAATCGTAGCATATGCGAACTTTTTGTCTTTTGATTACTATAGTCTCTTCCTCTTAGGGAATATTAAGTTTTTGAGCCTTGCAAGACAACTTATGTAGCACTGCATAATATAATAACTTGAAATTGGTATATGTTGTTGTGACTTATAAATGCCTCATCCTTTGGCTTTGAGGTGATTCACATTTGAGAGCCATTGTCGTATAGTAATTGGTGCTCTCAACTTATAAGCAACTGATGGAAGTGGGAATGATCTTTGGTGGACATAGAGTCATAAGCTTGTAATCATGTGATCTTTGTCAAACAAATTTGGAATAGCATCTGAGACACAATAGCCTCGTAAATTCATGATTGTTATCCAACTTATTGTAAGGACCGTCTACCTTGCAATACTAAACAACATACACTAGAGGGGTGGTGAACAGTGTAATGGCAATAATTGTGTAATTAAAAATTAAACTTGCAAATGCAGAGTTATAAGTGCAAGAGGAGATTAATCTACACAATTAAGCAAACACAAACACAAAGAGTTTTTACCCTGGTTCTCCAACTTGGGTACATCTAGGCACACCAATATTCACTACGATCCGACACAAGGTAGTGAATACAACCCCTACACAAGGGATACCCTACACAAGGGATTTTGTCATATACAAGGACACACCAAACCCTACATACCGGTTAAAACTACACAATGACGAAAACTCCCACAAAGGGAGAAACTAACTCTCACAAAGAGAGTTAAGGTTTCAATCACAAAGATCAAATAAATAGACTCTTACATATACCTTGATGACATGAGCTTACTCAATGATGAATGCAATGCATGGAAGATGATCTCTAAGTGCTGAGAAGAGCTTTGATTGCACTTAGAGGATTTTCCTATGAGCTAGCTTCAATGCATGAAAAGAAATGAGAGAAATAGGTTATTGATTCTCTATGATATTCAATAATAATCAAGATTTCTAATAGAACTAAGATATCTTCTATATATATGAATCCACAAAACCCCCATTAAATCCAAGCAAAAAGCCAAAACAAACAAAATAGCAACGTCTATTTTTTGGCAGAAAACGGCTCGGACAGGCAACTGTTGGCAAAGGGAAAGGCGACTGATGTAACGGCTAGATTTTCCCAACGGCTATAATCTGAGCCAGGACATGCGACTCTAGAAGACTACACATGCACATGTACCATTGTGCAGGCGACTGTAAATGCTGCAGCAGGCGACTGCCACACATGATAGATTTGAGCTGTGAAAAGGCAACTTACACACTTGTGCATTCAGGCGACTGATTAACAATGTCTAGGCGTGTAACGGCCTGTTTTCTTCAACACAACTATTTGCGTGTTTAACCTATTTCCAAATTTTTTAACTATTTTATAATGGTTTGTTAGGAGTTTTAACTGATTTCAAAATTTTCCTATAAAAATATTTTGGAGTACCAGACTAGTTATGGAGTATTTTAGTAAGATCGGATTTCATCAAATACCTCTAAAAGATCTGATAAAAATTCATTTTTAGATATTGCAATTTTGACTCAATGAATTTATTTTCTATTCAAACGTCTTTAAAACGTTTTCAAACTTCTGTAGTAGCATCCTATGATCATTTAGGGCTCCCCACATTAATTTCGTAATTTTCTGATATCATTTCAATAGAGAACCCGCAAACCCGCTTTCTAAACGTTTTGGCCAAAATCTAGTATCCCCGTAGCCCAAACCCTGGAACGGTCTTCGTATTCATGATCCTCGTGACGATACGATCCAGTGGGTATGTTTTCGTAATTTTTCGGACACGTTTACTAGTAGGGGCGGCACTAGTTTCATCTCAATCCGACGCTTAGTTTTTCCAGAATTAATTTTTAACCCTAAAAGATAAACACCTGATTTTCGTTCAAAAATCCGTATCTTCTTATTTTTACGTAAACTAATACTTGAGAAAAATATATATTATATTACCCTTCGAGACGGTCGTTTTGACACCTCATTTGAACCATTCCGATGCAGATTGCATCCAGAATAAATTGTGGAATAAATACGTTACTAATTGGAAAACAAATTTTAAATTGTTTTTGAGCTTTTAAAAATTCTAAAAATTACTATAAACTTCAGAAAAATATTTCCTCTTGCAGTAAAACTATTTTTATCATATCTAGTCTATATAAAAATTTAGAACACTTTTCATCGCCGTTTTAATCAGTTTTAAAATCAAACCGTCCAATTAATTAGATAATAATTAGAGTAGCCCTTAGCTAATAATTTCTTGTGTTTGCAGGAACCAATCCCTACGCTCTAACTCCATCCTCGTCTTGCTACGACGATCCCAACAGTGTAAGTCACAGTAAATTCTAACCTTAGAAATCTAGATAGTGTACGTAATGGAAAATAGTGTACTAAATAGAAATACCGCATGCTCGAAGCATGGATCGATGACTTAGTTGTCGGACTTCAAATCATTGCTCAAGACTGACATTCTCTCTTGAGGTTTCTGTCTTGACTTTTCAACAAATGAAACTCTTTGGAGTGTCGTTAATGCTTTTGAATGTCTTTTGGAACAACAAGATTGACATACCGTATTGCAACACAGTGACCGAGTGATATACTGCATTGACATCATACTGCTGGAACATCTTATTGAAAATTGAATGCTTAAAGATAGTTGGCACTGCACTGGGTTTTTAGGGTAATCTTATATTAGTGAAAGTGCGGGAGCGACCGCGAGCCATCTACACATTGCACCGTACTGTACCGACCGACTGAATGAAATGTACCGACTAAAGTGTTTTGAGATCCGCCCGGGTGAGCGCCCCTATGGCAGGAGATGAGCTCAATGGTTGCACACCGTACCTTCCTCTATAAGTCACGTAGCTCTAGTTTTACTATTGCCTGCTGGTTAAAACATTGTTGCTACCATGCCACAGTTGTTACTCTTGTACTTTACTTTTACACTTGTATCGTCACCTTTGCTTTGCACACTACACTAACACTTTACTTATCGCTCTTGCATGCATGTTCGCTTTTACTTTACTTTTCGCACTTGTTTACTATAGCCGGCTCCATATTTGTGCACTCCTCTTTTTCCATCGCTAGAATTGTTATGACTTACCTATGGTTCCATCTCCGTGGCACCGCAGACGACGTACATATGGAGGCAGATGCTCTTGAGTTAATAGCGCCAGACTTCGATCATGAGACCGCAGCTTCCAGAGCTATTTCAGTTGTGTACTTTCTTTCTTTCATGTATCGTTGGAACATTTGTACAGTATGGATTGTAATAATTGGACACTATTTGGGTATTTTTGTACATCTCTGCATCGTGGCTATTTTGATTTCACTGGTTAACTACAGGACCTGCGCAAATATCAAATAAGTAACGGGCCCCCGAGAGCGGGTCGTTACAAGTTTGGTGGCCCACGCAGGTCCTCGCTAACTACCTCGTGAACAATATAGCAAGATTAGGATGTACAGTATAAATACTCAAATTGAACCCTCGAGTACGAGATGTCTCGAGTATTCACCTGTATTGGATATACGGGTGAAGAATCCTTATTACCATCTTCATTAGGTTTTCCTTGATCCTCCTCACTTCTTTTGAACTCTTAACCGTTGCCCAGGAACTCGTGTTCCATTCTTGGTTATACCTTTCTAGTACTCTCTTTTGCTAGCAGTTATAGTGACTTTTTTGGACTATCTACCCACTTCTTCACCTTTCCTTCAGTTGATGATGGCATACATTTAAGTGATAAGCTTCCTTCAATGGACCATGATCCGGTCAATGTGCTTGGCTAAGTTTGTTGGATCAACCTAGCTAGACTGGGTGTAAGTGATCCTAGCTTAGTCACTTCCCTGGCCGTGTCCGCTGGACCGCAAGGATGTGAATCGTGATTATGTAACGCCGTCATCACTCTCACCCTTTCTTTAGCTTGATGATCTTTCGATTGACCTTCTTAGAATCTCTCTACTTTTAGTTCGCCTGAACTCTAGCTACGTTTATTCTAAGGAGGGTAGCATTCAATTTTCGATCACCAGGAGTTCGAATTCGACAACGGAAGCGAATCGAAGGACGCTCAGAAGTATTGGAGGATAGTGCTGGTGATTGGAGACGAGCCAAACCTGACGTGTAAGCTGTTTGCATCTTTTGAGCTAGTGTTTTTCTTCTAGCCCCTACTTCTATCTTGTACCCATCTTTTTCTCTCCAAGGGTTTAAATTCATGTCCCACCGACCACCTTCCTCCCCCCTCTTTAATTCTTTTGTCCGTTTCCCCTCCTCGAGATACGTTCCCGCCAAACCCTTCCCGCCTAACACCCTAACCCGACTTTCGGTGCCCCCCTTCCCCCCTTTTCTTTTAACCCCTCTCCTTCCTCCCCAAGCCCACTCCCCCTCCCGGCCTCTTCCCCAAGCGAGCTCGATCGGACCTCGCATCGCCGCTCCGATCTCCGATCCGCCGGCCTCACCCGAAGATCCGCCAGCTTCCGCTTCGCTCCATCCCGGAGGCCCTCCCCACCATGGATCGACAGCCAGTCGCAGCGCTCGCCGCCGTGGATCGCCAGCCGCCGATGGCCCACCAACGACCTTGGGGTCTGTTGGGCTTAGCAGCAACCCTCGCCGCCACCCTTGCTTTGGTCGTGTGGTCGGGATATTGGGAACCTGCCGCCCTTGGTATCATTGGGAGCTCCTTTTTCTGGTTCTTCCCCCTTGAGCTGCCCAGCTTCGAGTGCTTCTTAGGGGTGCTCCTTAGTGCTTGTAGGTCCCTGAGTTTTTGGTCGTTGAACTGCTTAGGTCTGATGGTGTTTACCGTAGATATCGCCCAATGGTGTTAGGAAGGAGTATCCTTAGGATTGGGTATTGGCATACTTTTGGGCTTAGGCGTTGAAGTTGGATGTCGGTCTTGTGCTCGGATTTGGGAGACGGCTAGGATGTTGGTTTCTTGTTGGATGTTATGGAGACTGCTGGGACAAGTGGTAGCGATGATCTTGACCCTCGAGAGTTGGCCTTATACTTGCATGTATGTGTTGATCTGGGTACTGAATTGCAATCTGGTAGCATGGCAGATGAAGTCCTTTGTGTTCGGCTGGTTAAGTTGTAACCGTAAGGATGCACTAGGTTTATCCCTTACGCTTTTGTATGCTATGTCGATGATTTACTTGGTTAGGACCCAGTATGCATTAATGGCATGAGTTGTAGTTTTAAACTTTATGTTGTTAAATAAAGCTTGCTAGTGACTTATCACCTCAGGTTCCAATTTCGAACAGATGTCATCATCTTAATAGCTCTCCTTTTCGTGTAATGACATTATCTTATATTTTGGCTACTTGATAATATATATTAGTAACATCCCTTATTTTTCTTAACACATTATTTACAACCTGATTTACAAATATTACTATATTTTCTATCATTTATTTGCTTGAGCTTCTTTATAATATCAATTATTTGTTTCAAAAATATTATTAAAATTCCGAGGACGGAATTATTTTAAGGAGGGTATGATGTAACGGCCTGTTTTCTTCAACACAACTATTTGCGTGTTTAACCTATTTCCAAATTTTTTGAACTATTTTATAATGGTTTGTTAGGAGCTTTAACTGATTTCAAAAATTTCCTATAAAAATATTTTGGACTACCAGACTAGTTATGGAGTATTTTAGTAAGATCGGATTTCATCAAATACCTCTAAAAGATCTGATAAAAATTCATTTTCAGATATTGCAATTTTGACTCAATGAATTTATTTTCTATTCAAACATCTTTAAAACGTTTTCAAACTTCTACAGTAGCATCCTATGATCATTTAGGACTCCCCACATTAATTTCGTAATTTTCTGATATCATTTCAATAGAGAACCCGCAAACCATCTTTCTAAACGTTTTGGCCAAAATCTAGTATCCCCGTAGCCCAAACCCTGAAACGGTCTTCGTATTCGCGATCCTCGCGATGATACGATCCAGTGGGTATGTTTTTGTAATTTTTCGGACACGTTTCCTAGTAGGGGACATTTTCGTAATTTCTAACTACCCCACCCACACTCCCCCTACCATTTTCACTCTCTCTCCAATCCTGCCCCGGAGATCTTACTAGAGCTCCATCACCAAGGACCTCCGCCGGCCTCGATGCAATGACCCCGACTGCTTCGGTCAACACACGTCACCGCCGTGCTCCGATGAAGCGCCAGCCGTCGCGAACGCCTTCAGTTGTTCCGACCACCTCCGGTCTCCGCTGCTACTCGTCGCGAACGAAGCTCTCCGAGCACGCTCCGTCGTAGCCGACGCCCTCCTCCGCTGAACGAAGGACGACGGTCTAATAATATAGGGCACGAATTAATTTTTAAGCCTAAAAGTTAAATCCGTTATTTTCATTTAAAAATCAGTATCTTCTTATTTTAACGTAAACTAATATGTGATAAAAATATATGCTAAAGTACTCTTCGAGACGGTCGTTTTGACACCTCACTTGTAACTTTCCGATGCAGATTGCATCCAGAATAAATTGTGGAATAAATACGTTACTAATTGGAAAACAGATTTTAAATTGTTTTTGAGCTTTTAAAAATTCTAAAAATTACTATAAACTTCAGAAAAATATTTCATCTTGCAGTAAAACTATTTTTATCATATTTAGTCTATATAAAAATTTAGAACACTTTTCATCGCCGTTTTAATCAGTTTTAAAATCAAACCGTCCAATTAATTAGATAATAATTAGAGTAGCCCTTAGCTAATAATTTCTTGTGTTTGCAGGTACCAATCCTTGCGCTCTAACTCCATCCTCGTCTTGCTACGACGATCCCAACAGTGTAAGTCACAGTAAATTCTAACCTTAGAAATCTAGATAGTGTACGTAATGGAAAATAGTGTAAATACCGCATGCTCGAAGCATGGATCGGTGACTTAGTTGTTGGACTTCAAATCATTGCTCAGGACTGATATTATCTCTTGAGGTTTCTGCCTTGACTTTTCAACAAGCGAAGCTCTTGGAGTGTCGTTAATGCTTTCGAATGTCTTTACTTTTGGAACAACAAAATTGACATACCGTATTGCAACACAATGACTGAGTGATATACCGCATTGACCTCATACTGCTGGAACAACTTATTGAAATTGAATGCTTAAATATAGTTGGCACTGCACTGGGTTTTTTGGGGTAAACTTATATTAGTGAAAGTGCGGGAGCGACTGCCGAGCCATCTACATAGTGCACCGTACCGACCGACTGAATGAAATGTACCGACTAAAGTGAAATGAGATCCGCCCGGGTGAGCGCCCCTGTGGCAGGAGATGAGCTCAATGGTTGCACACTGTACCTTCCTATATAAGTCACGTAGCTCTAGTTTTACTATTTCTTGCTGGTTAAAACATTGTTGCTACCATGCCACAGTTGTTACTCTTGTACTTTACTTTTACACTTGTACCGTCACCTTTGCTTTGCACACTATACTAGCACTTTACTTATCGCTCTTGCATGCATGTTAGCTTTTACTTTACTTTCTGCACTTGTTTACTATCGCCTGCTCCATATTTGTGCACACCTCTTTTTCTATCGCTAGAATTGTTGTGACTTACCTACGGTTCCATCTCCGTGGCACCGCAGACGACGTACATATGGAGGCAGATGCTCTTAAGTTAATAGCGCCAGACTTCGACCATGAGACCGCAGCTTCCAGAGCTATTTTCAGTTGTGTACTTTCTTTCTTTCATGTATCATTGTTGGAATAATTTGTACGGTATGGATTGTAAAAATTGGACACTATTTGGGTATTTTTGTACATCTCTGCATCGTGGCTATTTTGGTTTCACTGGTTAACTGCAGGACCTGCGCAAATATCAAATAAGTAACAGGCCCCCGAGAGCAGGTCGTTACATGGCGCCTGAAGGTTGACAGGCGCCTGACGAGACTACATCAGTCGGCTATCACACAAGATGTATTGGAGCTCAAAATGACATGTTACACACATTGGCACCCTAGGCGACGGTTGAACAATATTCAGGCGCCTGTTTGTTGACAGGCGACTGTCTTTTGTACTTCAGTCGCCTATACTAAAAGCTCAAGTATGGAGTCAAGAAATTTGATTGTAGCCTGTGCAAAATAGTCATCTATTGAAGAATGGCCAGACGCCTGGTGATCACCATTCGCCTGTCATGCCTTCAACATGCGCCTGTTGGAAGTCCAATAACTCTAATTAAGTTATTGGCATGGGAAACCTATTGTATTGGTTCTAATGATGATCCTAAGGTTCACTAAGATGGTAAATGCATATGCATTAATGAGTGATCATCTAATCAAGGCATCCTTATTAACTCACACAAAGAAGTAAAAGACATGAATGAAAATATTACATGTGTTACAATCATTTACTTCTAAGTGTACTACTCTTCAAGCTTGAGTAGCCTTGATTCTCCCATCATCTTCCAAGCTTTGGCACCTCTTGATGAGCTTCCTTTCATCAAGCTCATAGCTACGACAATGCTCTTCTTGATGTCCATCCTTGCACCAATCTTTTAGTCTCCAAAATTTTATTTTTCAATTGTAAAACTTGAGACTAAAACATTAAGAGTCATTAGCAACAACATAATGTTACGATCATCATCAAAACTATATTGGTCTAAAAAGTACACATTATGTAAAAGATAAACAAATAAAGCACAATGCTAATGAGCTCACCCTACTTATATGCACCAATTGAAAATAAATAAACCAATAAAGCTTCAAATCAATTGTGATATGTAATTGGCATTACATAAACCATGTCTCTCATATATCACTCCCATATATGATTTACGTAATCCATATCTCTCTTCCTCTTGTCATTGTCAAAAAGGTGGACACAACATACAAGAAATAATTCTTGTCATTGATTCTCTTTAAAAATGTGACAAAAACCAAGAGATCAAGAGATGTTTGATACCTAATATGAAATCTTAAGTGGGTACCAATTACTATCCTATGCTCTCCATATATCATTGAAAGGTCAAAATGTTGAATTTTAAGATCTAATCCAACTAATTGGAGCCATGGGCTAAAATTGCATCAATGCATTGATATAGAAATATCACGCATCATTGATACAAATGACATTGCCAAGAGTAAATATAGCATGTACAAAGTTGGCAACACCAATGGGTTGAGTTTGAGACCACAATACCAAATGTAGACAATGATATCAAAAATAACCCAAAATGAGAGTTAAAATATGATTTAAAATAATTTTAAACATACATAACATACTAACTCCCCAATTGTCATACATATGGATCCACAAATGCATGTATGACAATGAAATCCCCCGAGTCCCATTTTCATGAAAAAATAGTTTGATAATATTTTCAAAATCATGAAAAATCACACACAGTCAATGTGTATGCTACGATATAGAAATATAAGCATAATACCCATGCAATATGCACATGTGTGAGAGACCTATACATTAGGGAACCAAAACAAGAAGAGTTTGATTTCCTAATATAATCACGTGAGGTGATCACATCCCTAACTAAAGAGTTTATGTAACTACCCCTCTTTTGCATACTAACCTTAATGGGAATCTAAAGACTTAATGATTTCCTAGGCAATGGTTTTTCCATTGCAAGAGGGGTGGATGTGGCATGCATAGGTGTAGAAAAATGTTTCTTGGCATGTAAAAAGTGAGGGACTTGCTACTTAGCAAAAAATGAAGAATTCTCATTCTCCCTCATCACCTTGTGATTTACATGCTTCTTGTTAGGGTTATTGTTAGACAAGAAAGCATGGTGATTTTTCTTAGGTGTTTTAGCAACATGTTTTAATTTTGCACCAAAAGAAGAAATAGAGGTGGGTTTGGGTACCACATTTGGAATATAACCCAATCCTCCTCTATGATTTGCCGGATGTTGTTTTTCCAACAAATTGTGGAGTGAATCCTTAGAATGCACAAAGGTAATGAGCTTTTGGGATTCCTCTTCGCATTTCAACGTTAGTTGTTGAATGTGAGATTCTAAGTTAAGATTTTGAGCTACTAATTTTTCATTTGAAATGATCAATTTCTTAACTTGAGAGAGAAGTGTGTCTCTCACATTAATGTCACAAATATGCAAGGCATCATTATTAACAATATTAGATTCTAATTCATCCAATATACTCTTAGCATCAACAAGTTTTGCTTTTAATTTAGAGTAAGCTTTAATGAATTTACTTATCCCTTTGGAGAGCACTTCATTGCGATGTTCAAACTCCTCATATGAGAGCTTTGCCTCCTCCTCATCTTCATCATCCTCATTTTCGCATTCCTCCTCTCTAGAGCTTGATGAAGAATCCCTATTTTCCATGAAGCACACTTCTTCATTGGAGTTGACCCAAGCCTCCACCTCTTCATCACTTGAGCTTGAAGAGAGATCATCGAATGCCGTGAAGCACAAGTGGGCTTCCTCCTTGTCATCTTCATCTTCATCATTTGATGAGTCCTCACTCGAGTCATCAAAAGTGCCAACAAGACCTTTCTTATTGTTTTTGTATTTGGACTTCCCTTTCCAATATTTCTTCCCGTTTAATTTGTAATATTCTTTGGAGGGTTGGAAGGGCATCAAGTAGAATGATGACCTTTACCTCTACAATTGAAACAAGTAGTCTTGTTAGAATTAGAGACAAACTTTGACAAAGACTTACATTGCATGTACTTTAATATTGCATTGAGTTTCTTGGCAAGCTCCATGATATCATCATCACTGGCCTCCTTCTCTCCATCTTCTTCACTAGAGGCTTCTTGATGAAATTTCTTTCTCTATTTGATTGGCTCCTTCGCGGCATGGAATGCAATCCCCTTTGGCTTCTCCGGCTTCTCGGGCTTGGATTGTTGAATCTCCTTCATATGGTGACGATTTACTTCATATGCCATGAGATTCCCAATGCACTCCTCAACGGTGTATTTGGACATGTCGTTTGACTCCACAATACCGTTAGCCTTTGACTCCCATTGAGACGTAAGAGAGTCAAGGATCTTATCCACTCGGTCCTATTGAGAAATCACCTTCCCAAGTCCTTTCAAAGCATTCATGATATCCGTAAACCTTGTGAAAATTTCCAAGATGCTTTCTCCTTCCTACATTTTAAACAATTTATATTTAGCTCTAAACACACTTTGTTTAGATTTCTTTACCTTTGAAGTCCCTTCATGGGTAATCTCCAAGGTATGCCAAATCTCATTGGCCGACTCGCAAATGGAGATGCGGTTGAACTCATACTGGATGATGGCACAATGGAATGCGTTCATTGCCCTCGCATTGGATTTGATCAAATCCTTATCTGCCTTTGTCCTTGTAGCCGAAGGTGTAGTAGCCTTCATAAACGAAGACTCAGTGATGTCCCATAGTTCTTGACCCTCCAACTTGGATAATTAATTTCGTTGAAGAGCGGAGGTTGAATTACCTTCTTCTTGAGACGTAGTGAAGCGTTGAATGCCATAGTTGTTTGAATGTTTAACTCTCTTTGATACCAATTGAAAGGACCGTCTACCTTGTAATACTAAACAACACACACTAGAGGGGGTGAATGGTGTAATGGCAATAATTGTGTAATTAAAAATTAAACTTGCAAATGCGGAATTATAAGTGCAAGAGGAGATTAATCTACACAATTAAGCAAACCGAAACACAAATAGTTTTTACACTGGTTCCCCAACTTGGGTACATCCAGCCATACCAACATTCACTATGATCCTATCCAAGGTAGTGAATACAATTCCTATACAAGGGATACCATACACAAGGGATTTTGTCCTACACAAGGACACACCAAACCCTACACACGGGTTAGTCCTACACAAGGACGAAAATTCCTACAAAGGGAGAACTAACTCTCACAAAGAGAGTTAGGGTTTCAATCATAAAGATGAAATAAATAGACTCTTACATATGCCTTGATGAGATGAACTTATTCAATGATGAATGTGAGGCATGAAAGAGGATCTCTAAGTGTTGAGAAGAGCTTTGATTGCACTTGGAGGATTTACCTATGAGTCTAGTTTCAATGCATGAAGAGAAATGAGCTCAAAAGAGGAAAATGAGAGAAATAGGAGTGGCTTATTGATTCTCTAAGGTATTCAATAATGATCAAGAGTTCTAATAGAACTAAGGTATCTCATATATATATATATATATATATATATATATATATATATATATATATATATATATATATATATATATATATATACATACAAAGCCACAAAAACCCATTAAATCTAAGCAAAAAGCCAAAACAAACAAAATAGCAACAGCTACTTTTTGGCAGAAAACGGCTCAGACAGGCGCCTATAGGCAAAGGGATAGGCGCCTTATGTAACGGCTAGATTTTCCCAACGGCTATAATCTGAGCCAGGACATGCAACTGTAGAAAATTACACATGTGCATGTACGAATGTGCAGGCGCCTGTAAAGGCTTCAGTAGGCGACTGACACACATGATGGATTTGAACTGGGAAAAGACAACTTACGCACTTGTGCATTCTGGCGACTGATGAACAATGTCTAGGCGCCTGAAGGTTGACATGCGCCCGCCGAGACTACATAAGTCGGCTATCACACAAGATGTATTGGAGTTCAAAATGACATGTTACACACATTGGCACTCTAGGCGACTGTTGAATAATATTCATGTGCCTGTTTGTTGACAGGTGACTGTATTTTGTACTTCAGTGGCCTGTACCAAAAGCTCAAGTATGGAGTCAAGAAATTTGACTTGAGCCAGTGCAAAACAGCCGTTTATTGAAGGATGGCCAGGAACCTGGTGATCACCAGTCGCCTCTTGATATGTACATATTTTACATATATTTATTGCATCATTTCATGTCATATTCGCCTACAAAATCCATATTTTCATACATTATCGTGCTTCTAACACCATATTCGAATTTAGTATAGCTTTATGGATTTTCAGGAGTTTTGGAGAGAATTGGAGCTATTTTGAGACATGGACACATCCGGTACGTCCGAGACGTCATTGGCAAGGCACCATGAGAGTTTGCCAAGACAAGGAAGAAGATTGGAGGAGAGGAGGAGAGAAGAAGAGGAGGAGAACAAATGAGAGATGGACACTTCAGAATCTGTTTTCCAAACGTCTCGACCGAGAAGCAACAGCTGCTCGGTCAAGCTGATACGCAGAATTCGCAAGGAAACGACCTTGCCCCACTCGACCGAGCAGACAGCCAGCTCGACCTGAGCTGTATCAAACAGAGCGACTATTTTGAGCTATTCTCCAAGGCACTGTAGCTCGACCGAGCAGGTTACCTACTCGACCCGAGTCGTCATCAGACAGAGCAGCGTTTTGGAGAAGCTTCAGACCTACTGTAGCTTGATCGAGTGGATGGGCTACTCGATCGAGTAGCCCGTATAAGCCAGAGCAGAAGCAGCAGCAAGTGACAGCCTTCTCGACCGAGCAGGCGCCGCCACTCGACTGAGTAGGGCGATGCGACCTGTCAAGTTGATGGACCTAAGTGCCCAGATTTTCTGAGATTTTGTGGGTCCATACCCCTTGTATATAAGTACAATTTTTACCCTATTTGCAGGGATACTAGACTTTTAGTATTTTCCTTAGTTTTAATTAGAGTTTTTAGATCTAGAGAATTTGTGTGCGGTCGCTAATTTGTAGAAACTAAAGATTGGATTTTTATTGATCTTTATTGCGTGGAATCTTTATATTCTTAATTCTCTTTGGTTTGCTATTTCTCTACGATGCGTTGGAACGATTCTCTAAACTTTCTATTGTTTTTTATATTTTCTATTGCCGAGATGAATTCTTTTGCATCCATTGAATCTTTTATTGCTTTTGCTATGATGCTTGAGTAGTTCTATCTAGGGCTAATGGATTAGCCCTAGGATCTTAGGATTTAGAAGTAAAGTTAGGATTTTTAGGTTGCGTTGGTATAAAAGGGACGTGTTTTGGTCGATCTAGCCAAATTTGTAGGAGATCTCGTACTGAGGTCGTGACCATGGTCAGTGAAAGCGATTAGTTTAAGGAGTATCTTATGGATTTAATTAGGGAGCTAGTGAGTTCAATTAGGGCATGTGCTACCTATCGCGAGAGCGGTGTGATCACACGTGCCTTGACATGATCCACCGACATCTTATATTACTAATTGACGGCTACCGTAATTGCGTCAATAAGAGCCACCAAAACACATTGAAGCTCTAATCCACGAGAGTGGCGTGAGTTGAGATCATTTTATCCACGAGAGTGGCATGAACATTGTCGATTCTTAATGCACGGATCGTGTATGCCTATCGCGAAAGCGTGGTATAGTATTCGATACGTCAGATTCATGGCTCTTAGAGGCATGAGTTCTACATCTTAGATGCGACAATCCCTAATAAAGCCAATGCAACGTAAGAGTTCTAGCCTAGCATCGACATCCGACGATCCTAGCGGTGAGTACTAATGCGCTAGTCTTTTATTATTGATTACAATCTTCCAACAAACAATCTTCTGAAACTGACTGCTAGCTTTATTCTAAGATCTAGAAATCACCCAAGACAATAATGTTACTTACCTCCCAGTGAGATCGATATGTTTTATAATATTACTTGACACCGTACGCTTACGTTAGGTACCTGCAATTCACACTTAGGATACATCTAGCCCTCGGATTCGTACCTTTGCTAGGTGGGTTTTAAGTGTTGGTTTCGGGGGCATCAAGTTTTTGGCGCTGTTGTCGCAGAGGTAATGGTGTTACTTGGGTTATTTCTTTATTGATGAATTTGTTAGCAAATCTTACCATCTCTTATCTTTCCATATTTTTACTCTCTTTTATTACTTTGCTACTGACAGTATTTCTCTAAGTTTTTGTTGTGCATGAACACTCGCCTCAGGGGTATTGACGAATAATTACTTTTTGACCCCAAGATCGAAAAGACCGCAAGAAGACTCAGAGCATAAAAGAGCTGTCACGACCCGCTTCCCTAAAATGGAGGCGAGGCGTGACGAGGCCTGCTCAGGCTTGGAGCAGTGAGACTCCAGCCTGTAAAGCGTATGTAATGACCACGTAAGGTCCCTGTAATGTGAATCGGAACAAAGATAACAATGATAGAAAGAGACGAATAATAATAAATTATAAATCTCAAAGTCCAGATAAAATATTCAACAACCAGAAAAGCCACCAGGATAACAACAGAGTCTAAAGAAAGGCCCAGCATGGCCAACAAAGAAACATCCAACAAAAGATGGTGCTACTCACCGACAAGCTAACAACAGACCAACAAGGGAAAACGACGAAGGAACACTAGGACTGGTCACAGGTGTCCTCGTACTCCACGTCAGCAACGGAATCGGGCACGAACTCCACGAACTCGTCGCCCTCAACTACGGTCTCTGGCTCAGCAACTAACATGCGACACCCAAAGAGAAGGGGCACATGTCAGCAAAGTCTACAAGACTTTGTGCAAGGAAACTAAAAGAAAGATAAAAGCAACCTAGCAATTCTAAAGTATGCATGACATGACATATATATAAGATGTGCAGCAAATAAGTAAACACAGTAAGTATGACATGGCAAGGAGTAAACATGACATGTAAGCAAGGAAAACAAGTATGCATTCACAAGGACAAGTACAAGTATAGTAAGCACGTCGTGCACAGAGATTCTGCCCTTTGGCTAGAGAGGCTGTACGGGCCAACTCTTACGCTCAAGTGACCGTTTATCCCTACCCCTCCACGTGTATCGAGCCAGGGCCTTACCCCCGAACACGGAATGCTCGCTTCTGGATCACGAGCCAGGAAGTGTTTTTAACAAGTATGGCGTAGGGTTATGCCCGCATAGCAGGTGCCTAGCCGGAAACACGGATTGTACAAGTATTTTGTAGCGTGTGCTACGATGCAACATGCAAATCAGATGACATGTAAAGAATGCAAATGCATGGCAGATATTCAAATAAAAATGCGTACCGTTAGAGAAATTAAACATGGCAGGAAAATGCATGACATGACATGACAAAAGGTAGTTCTAGCTTCGTTGTCAAGCTAGAACTTGAAATTGCGCCTAGACCGCTATCATTTCATGATCTAGTCTCTTTCACGCTAAAAGCAAAGAAATGGCCTAAGGCATGGCCTAAAACGAGATTGGCAAGTTTCACTTGCCTGGTTCCGGTGATGATGGTCGACGAGAGTTCGTCTCAAAAATCGCTACTCTACGGGGAAATGAGTTCGCGTATATGAAGCGGAAGAACGACGATCAAGATGCCTACGAATCTACAGGTAGGAGTGGATCTCGACGTATCTGGATTGCCGTCGCCAAATCTGATCTAGCACGGCAACGGAAGAAGTGATCCCGGAAGAACTACGGCTGAAAAGATCTCCTCGCGGCTGAGGTATAACGGATCTGGGGAAAGGAGAATGTAGGAAAAACTGGAGCAAAAGAGAATTTGGGGAATTTTAGGGTCGGCCGGTGGCCTACGGGTAGTTGCCGGCGCAAATGGGGGTGAGATGGAGTACGGGAGGATGAAGAAAGGCAAGAGGAAGGTTGGGGGATGATTGGGGAAGAAGGTTGGCTAGGAGAAGTGAAAGAAGAAGTGAAAACGTATAGGGTTTAAATAGAAAGAATAAGTGGCGGCTACGACTTAACCTAGGGTTTCTGGGACGACTAGTCGGTCAGTGAAGAGTGGTCGACCGACTAGGTTGGGAACTAGTCGGTCGGTCGTCCAACTGAGACCGACTAAAAGACAAACAGTGAATAGGGTCGACACAGGATAGATAGATTTAGTCGGTTTATGAAGGTCCGTCAACCGACTAGTTTGGGAACTAGTCGGTCGGTGAATATTCATTGACCGACTAAGGGTTGAATATGATAGACAAATAAGCACTGAATGTTAGTCGGTTTGAGAAGAAACTCTAACCGACTAGTTTGTCAACTAGTCGGTCGATAGTCGTTCTTTGACCGACTAACCATAAACAGTAACTCGGCTGTCAGAAAGATCTCAGAATTAGTCGGTCTGAGAACAAGTTCTAACCGACTAGTTTCGCAACTAGTCGGTCGATGGATGTGCTTAGACCGACTAAGGGTAAACAATAACTCAGCTGAAATAATCAAGATGAACTAGTCGGTTCCTGAAGAGTTGTCGACCGACTAGATTGCAATCTAGTCGGTTGGTTCTCCTACTCGAACAGACTAAGAGTCATGCAAAATCTCGAATTGAAGCACGGGGCTTCGGAAAGATTCCTATGGCTTCTAAGATCAACCTAGCTCTAAGATATGGATGCTATGAAGCTCATCGTAAAAATACTTACTCCAAGCCCATCATGATATGCAACGGAAAGTGGAAGATCAGAAAGAACTGAAAGAAAATGTCCAACAGGGGAAAACACACAAGGAAGAGAACAACCATAATATATATATATAATAGCCAAAACATAGATAAAAACCAGTCGTTACACCCTACCCACCTTAAGAAAAATTCCGCCCTCAAAATTTCCTAACACTCACGTGTCAGGGAACAAAAGTGGGTATCGCTCTCTCATCTCATACTCTCTCTCCCAAGTAGACTCTCCTGGCGAGCCGTGTCGCCACATCACCCTAACAAGATCGACTGTCTTGTTCCGGAGTGACTTCTGACGCATGTCCAAAATCTGCACTGGCTGTTGGTCATACGTCAGATCGGGGCGAACGGTGATCACCGAGAAATCCACAGCATGAGATGGATCGCTGATGTACCGATGAAGCTGCGACACATGGAAGACATCGTGAACTCCTTCCAAAGATGGCGGCAAGGCTAAGAGGTAGGCTACCTCATCAACTTTCTCCAGAATGTCAAACGGTCCAATGTATCTCGGGCTCAGGTTCCCTCATTTCCCAAAGCGAATCACTCCTCGATTCAGGAAAATCTTCAGGAATATATGGTTACCTGGCTGAAACTCCAAAGGACGCCGTTTAGCATCTGCCCAATGCTTGAAACGGTCCTGAGCAATCCTCATCTTCTCCCGTATGTTCCTCACAACATCCACTGCCTCCACGATCATCTCAGGTCCTAACAGCTCCCTGTCTTCAATGTCATCCCAGCTCAGTGGCTATCGACATTTCTTCACATATAGCGCGGCGAAAGGTGCCATGCCAATACTCGCCTGGTAGCTGTTATTGTAGGCAAAATCAACATGGTGGAGATGATCTTCCCAAGATCCCTTGAAGTCCAACATGCACGCCCTCAGCATGTCCTCAGAGATCTGGATCGTCCTCTCGGACTGGCCATCTGTCTGTGGATGGTACGCCGTGCTGAAACTCGGACTCGTACCCAAACTCTTCTGCAGACTCTGCCAGAACTGAGACGTGAACCTCGTGTCTCTGTCCGACACGATACTCATAGGGACTCCGTGAAGTCGTACGATCTCCTGCACGATTCACGTTACATCACTATCTAAACTAGGGCAAAGAAATAGAAACGGAGAGTAAAAGATTTACCTCCATATATCTCCTCGCTAGCGTCTCAGTAGACTGTCCTACTCGGAAGGGAATAAAGTGCGCGGATTTGGTTAATCGGTCTACGATCACCCAAATCGTGTCATTCTGCTTCGGACTCCGAGGCAGTCTAGTCACAAAGTCCATAGTGATGTGTTGCCACTTCCACTCTGAAATCGGAAGCGGTTGTAGCAACCCTACCGTACGCTGATGCTCTGCCTTTACCTGCTGGCAAACCAGACACTTGGCTACACTCTGAGCCACACTCCTCTTCATACCATTCCACCAATAGTTCAGGCGAAGATCTTTATACATCTTGGTGCCACCAGGATGCACAGAATACAGCGAACTGCGTGCCTCAACCAACAAATCCTCTCTGATGTCTCCAGCTGGCACACACAACCTGGCTCCAAATCTCAACGAGCCATCCTCATGAATCAAGAAGTCAGTCCGCAGACCGGCTTCCACCTGCTCCCGAATCTTTGCCAACTTCGGGTCTCCAGCCTGTCCAGCCTTGATCCTACCCACGATCGTCGACTGTATCTGCATACACATCAACGAAGAGGCCTCTCCAGGAAGGATAATCTCAATGCCAGACTTGCAAAAATCCTGCTGCAATGTCCACTGCGAAGTCAACAACATCACCGCCGGAAGCCTACTCAGCGCATCCGGAACCACATTCACCTTGCCAGGGTGAAACTGCAAATCAATCTCATAATCTGCCATGAGCTCCAACCACCGACGCTGTTGCATGTTGAGCTCCTTCTGGGTAAAAATGTACTTCAAGCTTTTGTGATCGGTGAATATCTTCACCCTCTCACTCAGCAGGAAGTGCCTCCAAATCTTCAGCGCAAACACGACTGTTGCCAACTCCAAGTCGTGCGTCAGGTAATTCTTCTCATGGGTCTTAAGCTGACGAGAAGCATACGCAACCACGTGCCCATGCTGATGCAATACACAACCGAGACCCTTGCCAGAAGCATCGCAAAAGATCTCGAATCCTCCACTGCGATCAGGCACAGCAAGAACAGGGGCAGTCGTCAGCCTCTCCTTCAGAACACCAAATGCCTCCTCACAGCCATCAGACCAAACAAATGGTACATCCTTCCGCGTCAGTCTGGTCATCGGCTCAGCAATACGGGAGAAGTCCTTAATGAACCGCCGGTAATAACCAGCCAATCCAAGGAAACTCTGGATCTCAGACGCTGACTGCGGAACATGCCACTCCCTGATAGCCTTGATCTTCTCGGGGTCCACAGAAATACCATCTCCTGACACCACATGCCCGAGAAAAGCAACTCTGTCCAGCCAAAACTCGCACTTGGAATACTTAGCATACAACCGATGCTTCCTCAAGATCTCCAACACTGTCCTTAAGTGCGAAGCATGCTCCTCCTCTGACTTAGAGTAGATCAGAATGTCGTCAATGAAGAAAACGACAAACTTGTCTAAAAAGTCATAGAAGATCAGATTCATCAGATTCATAAAAACTGCGGGTGCGTTGGTTACACCGAAAGGCATAACCACGAACTCGTAGTGTCCATACTTCGTCCTGAATGCTGTCTTCGGAACATCTTCCTTCTTCACCTTCAGCTCATGATAACCACTCCTCAGATCCAACTTAGAAAATACCCTCGATCCTCCAAGCTGATCAAAGATGTCATCTATACGAGGCAACGGATATCGATTCTTGACGGTCACCGCATTCAACTCCCGGTAGTCCACACACTTGCGACGCGAACCGTCCTTCTTCTTCACCAGCAAGACCGGTGCTCCCCACGGAGACACACTGGGATGAATGTAACCCTTCTGAAGAAGTTCGTCCAGCTGCTTCCGCAATTCTTCCAATTCTGCTGGTGCCATGCGATAGGGCGCCTTCGAGATCGGCTGCGCTCCCGGAATAAGATCGATCGAAAACTCGAGAGCTCGATCGGGCGGCAATCCAGACATCTCCTCGGGGAAGACGTCGTCAAAGTCACGCACCACCATAGGTCTACACTGCTCCATCTGCATAGCAACGATCTCCACCGGCTTGGCTCGAAACCTGACCGGACCAAGCAAACTGCTACCACGGCTGAACTCGAACACCGGATGGCCTGGAATCTTGAACACCACCTTCTTCCTCCGACAATCGATCGTGGCGTAGAAACTCCCAAGCCAGTCCATCCCAAGGAAGGCATCATAGTTGATGATGTCGTGGATGATGAAGTCGGCGTAGAGCTCATGTCCACAGACCACCAAAGGGCAAGAATTGCAACCACGATGCACCGAGATCACGCCATTTTCTGTAACGATATCCCAACTCTTGGGAAGAGGGAAAGTCGACAAGGAAGCTTCTCCACGAAGCTCCGTGAAATAATACACATCGATGCACCAGAGTCAAAGAGGACTCGTGCAAGAAATGTGCAGACGAAAATCACACCTAACAAGCAATCTAACAATCAAATCCTATTCTAGCAAACATAACAAGCAGCCAAACAAATTCCAACAAATAGACTAACTAAGAAAGAAACAACTAGGCTGAGGGTTACCTGCAATAACCTCATCCTCAGTCTCAGCCTCAACTGCAGTCATCAGGAAAGCCTGCCTCCTCGGCTGAACAGCCTGCTGAAAAGCCTGCCTCTGTGGAACGAGAGGCGCTCCATGTGCAGCAGGTACAGGTGCTCTATGCTACAATAGCTGAGCTGCAACAGGTCCCTTCCAAGGATGGTTGGACTTCGGACAGTCCCTTATGACATGTGCTGGATCACCACAAATCAAGCACTGTCCCAACATCTTCCGGCATTGATCTTTGACATGCCCAGTCTTGCCACAGAAATGGCAAGTCTTCTGAGTAGGAGGTCCTCCTGGCCTCTTGAACTGTACCAGCTGATTGGGCCTGAACCCTGGTCTCATCACTGCCCTGGCATGCTCCACAGGCCTCTTCCCAGCTCCAGAAGCACATCCTCTCTTCTGGTTCACAATCTTCTCCTGCCTCTTCGCTGCAATCAGAACCTTCAGATAGGACTCCGAATCAGAAGAAGACACAAAGCTCTGAAGATCCAAAGAAAGCCCCTGCAGAAACCTCTGAGCCCTCTCATCAGCATCCTGCACCATCTTCGGTGCGAAACGGCTCAGCCTGGTGAACTCCTGATGGTACTGGTCCACTGTCAAGCTCTCCTACTTCAGGTCAATGAAGCGCTGTGCCATCTCCCTCCTGGCAGCTTTCGAAAAGTACTCCTCATCGAATCTGGACTTGAAGGTAGCCCAAGATATCGGCTCCTCCAGCATCTCCTCCTCAGCATCCCACCAGTTCCGAGCATTATCTCTAAGCTGTCTCTTCGCCAAGTCAACCCATCCAGCCGGGTCGACCTTCGACATCTTCAGGTTGTCCTCCATATTACTGGTCCACTCATCAGCAGCTAGAGGTCCTTCGGTCCCATCAAAGTAAGTGGGGCCCAGCTCCCGAATTTGCTTCGCTCCTGGCTCAGAGCGAGGGACATTCTGGACTGGCTGCGCTGCTTGAGCAGGCGAAACATTCCAGGCATTCTGAAGCATCCCCTGCTGCACTTGCATCATCTGATGCATCATCCGCTTAATCTCCCCGTTGGTGGGCTCTCAGTCCGGCTCCTAGACACGAGGGGGCACACCACCACCAGCACGGGTATTCCGTCTTCCAGCAATCTAATGACACAGAGAACGAAATAATTAGACTCTTAGCCTATGACTCGGGTGTCGAAATTATTTATCAGACATCCTATAATTCTTATCGTTGTTCTGATTATGTCACAGTTACAGAGAAGGACCTGCATGGGCCACCAACAAAACCTGTCACGACCCGCTTCCCTAAAATGGAGGCGAGGCATGACAAGGCCCGCTCAGGCTTGGAGCTGTGAGACTCCAGCCTGTAAAGCGTCTGGAATAACCACGTAAGGTCCCTATAATGCAAATCGGAACAAAGATAACAATGATAGAAAGAGACAAATAATAATAAATTATAAATCTCAAAGTCCAGATAAAATATTTAACAACCAGAAAAGCCACCAGGCTAACAACAGAGTCTAAAGAAAGGCCCAGCATGGCCAACAAAGAAACATCCAACAAAAGATGGTGCTACTCACCGACAAGCTAACAACAGACCAACAAGGGAAAACGACGAAGGAACACTAGGACTGGTCACCGGTGTCCTTGTACTCCACGTCAGCAACGGAATCGGGCACGAACTCCATGAACTCGTCGCCCTCAACTACGGTCACTGGCTCAGCAACTAACATGCGACACCCAAAGAGAAGGGGCACATGTCAGCAAAGTCTACAAGACTTTGTGCAAGGAAACTAAAAGAAAGATAAAAGCAACCTAGCAATTCTAAAGTATGCATGACATGGCATATATATAAGATGTGCAGCAAATAAGTAAACACAGCAAGTATGACATGGCAAGGAGTAAACATGACATGGAAGCAAGGAAAACAAGTATGCATTCACAAGGACAAGTACAAGTATAGTAAGCACGTCGTGCACAGAGATTCCGTCCTTTGGCTAGAGAGGCTGTACGGGCCAACTCTTACGCTCAAGTGACCGTTTATCCCTATCCCTCTACGTGTATCGGGCTATGGCCTTACCCCCGAACACGGAATGCTCGCTTCTGGATCACGAGCCAGGAAGTGTTTTTAACAAGTATGACGTATGATTATGCCCGCATAGCAGGTGCCTAGCCGGAAACACGGATTGTACAAGTATTTTGTAGCGTGTGCTACGATGCAACATGCAAATCAGATGACATGTAAAGAATGCAAATGCATGGTAGATATTTAAATAAAAATGCGTACCGTTAGAGAAATTAAACGTGGCAGGCAAATGCATGACATGACATGACAAAAGGTAGTTCTAGCTTCGTTGTCAAGCTAGAACTTGAAATTGCGCCTAGACCGCTATCATTTCACGGTCTAGTCTCTTTCACGCTAAAAGCAAAGAAATGGCCTAAGGCATGGCCTAAAACGAGGTTGGCAAGTTTCACTTGCCTGGTTCCGGTGATGACGGTCGACGAGAGTTCGTCTCAAAAATCGCTACTCTACGGGGAAATGGGTTCACGTATATGAAGCGGAAGAACGACGATCAAGATGCCTACGAATCTGCAGGTAGGAGAGGATCTCGACGTATCCGGATTGCCGTCGCCAAATCTGATATAGCACTGCAACGGAAGAAGCGATCTCGAAAGAACTACGGCTGAAAAGATCTCCTCGTGGCTGAGGTATAACGGATCTGGGGAAAGGAGAATGTAGGAAAAACTGGAGCAAAAGAGAATTCGGGGAATTTTAGGGTCGGCCGGCGGCCTACGGGTAGTTGCCGACGCAAATGGGGGTGAGAGGAAGTACGGGAGGATGAAGAAAGGCAAGAGGAAGGTTGGGGGATGATTGGGGAAGAAGGTTGGCTTGGAGAAGTGAAAGAAAAAGTGAAAACGTATAGGGTTTAAATAGAAAGAATAAGTGGCGGCTACGACTTAACCTAGGGTTTCTGGGACGACTAGTCGGTCAGTGAAGAGTGGTCGACCAACTAGTTTGGGAACCAATCGGTCGGTCGTCCAACTGAGACCGACTAAAAGACAAACAGTGAACAGGGTCGACACAGGATAGACAGATTTAGTCGGTCTGTGAAGGTCCGTCAACCGACTAGTTTGGGAACTAGTCGGTCGGTGAATATTCATTGACCGACTAAGGGTTGAATATGATAGACAAATAAGCACTGAGTGTTAGTCGGTCTGAGAAGAAACTCTAACCGACTAGTTTGTTAACTAGTCGGTCGATAGTTGTTCTTTGGCCGACTAATCGTAAACAGTAACTCGGCTGTAAAAAAGATCTCAGAATTAGTCGGTCTGAGAACAAGTTCTAACCAACTAGTTTCGCAAATAGTCGGTCGATGGATGTGCTTAGACCGACTAGGGGTAAACAGTAACTCAGCTGAAATAATCAAGATGAACTAGTCGGTTCCTGAAGAGTTACCGACCGACTAGATTGCAATCTAGTCGGTTGGTTCTCCTACTCGAACCGACTAAGAGTCATGAAAAGTCTTGAATTGAAGCGCGGGGCTTCGGAAAGATTCCTATGGCTTCTAAGATCAACCTATCTCTAAGATATGGATGCTATGAAGCTCATCGTAAAAATACTTACTCCAAGCCCATCATGATATGCAACGAAAAGTGGAAGATCAGAAAGAACTGAAAGAAAACGTCCAACAGGGGAAAACACACAAGGAAGAGAACAACCATAATATATATATAATAGCCAAAACATAGATAAAAACTAGTCGTTGCAAGAGCAGCCAGACATTTATTGATCCAATGGCAGAGGGTCATGTTACTCCTCCATGTACCGAGTCCATTCGGGACCGCATGAAGCCAAACTTTTGCAGTACGTCTTCCATCTTAAGGCCGCAGCTAGCGGCAGGCAGCATTGAGCTAAATACTGGGTTGATCAACCTGATGCAGCAAGACCCCTTTCAGGGGCATCCACATGAGAACCCAAATCATCACATAGACAACTTTCTGGCGAAGTGCGACACCTTCAAGGCCAAAGACATGACTGAAGATGATATTAAGCTAAGACTATTTCCATTCATTCTGAGGGACAATGCCTCTTACTAGTTGCGAGCGCATCCCTCAAACACCTTCACGACTTAGGAGCATTTTGCTCTAGCTTTCGTGGACAAGTTCTATCCACCGTCCAAAACAGTGAGGATCCGAGAGGCAATCACTAATTTCAAGCAACTGCCACATGAATCGCCATATGATGCATGTGAGAGATTTAAGGATCTGCAGCATCAATGCCTGCACCATGGAGTCCCAGATTGGGACCTTATTCAGAATTTCTACAACATGCTCCAGCCGGGTACCGAGATAATTATTGACGCCGTCGCTCAAGGTGCTCTTTTGGATAAGCTACCTGAGGAGGCCATATCTTTGTTGGAACAAATGGCCTCCAACAACCAACAGTGGAGCGATGAACGCTCAAATGTCAAGGGTCCCGAAGTGAAGATAGCTACAAACCAAGATAGGCCACTTGAGACTTTATACAAGCATGTAGCAAGGATTGAACAGAGGTTGGATGCTATTCCCCCACTCCTAGAGCTCCAGTTTATGCCGCATATGAGGACTACGTCGAGCAAAGGTACGACCCATTAGAAGGTTCCTGCGAGGGTACGACCCATTAGAAGTCCAATACATGCAAGGAGATGGGAGAAATCAATGGCAATATCCGACGGCGAGAAATCACACCGGATTATCTTATGGAAATCCAAATGGGGCATTGCAACCTCCACCTCAACAAAGGCCACCACAACCACCTCCTCAACAACAAGGGCCATCTCCTTAGCAACAACATTATGGGTTTAGGCCATCTGGGCCTTCTAGACCGTCGAAATACAACAACCGCCCGCCACAGCAACAATAGCAACCGGCGGCCCCGAGACCCAATTTAGAGGCGACCTTGGATGCCTTCATTAGTGAGCAAACGAAGATCAATAGTGAGAACACGGCACAATTTAAGAATCTTAATGCCTCCGTTGACAAGCTAAAGGCCCAAATGTCACAACTCATGAAGACTCAAGGGAGATTACCTTCTCAGCCTGAGCCTAATCCTAGAGCCCAAGTCAACGCGGTGGTCGCAGTCATCACAATGGCAGTAAAGATTACCAACAATGTCATGGTGCCGGTTTCTATCAAGGTGAGCCAAAAATCAACCACTCATGTGCAAGATGGAGACACTACAATTTCAGCCCTTATTGTGGCAAAGGACGTGGATCAAGCTACAATTGAGCCCAATGCTATTGGAGAGAGGAAGGCTTCGCCTTCCAAATTGCCTACTACCACTACATCACTGGTAGAGGCTAATACTTCCAACAAATCTATTCCAAAGGACGTCGTTTGAGACAAGGCAAGCCGACCTCCACCTCCATATCCTCAAAGGTTAGCCATGACAAAATTGGAGAAGAGGTATGCCAAGTTCTCTGATCTTCTCAAGGGAATCCAATTGAACATCCCCTTTACAGACGCTATCATGGAAATCCCCACACACGCTAAGTTATTGAAGGATCTAATAACGGGAAAGCGTAAGCAAGAGGAGGTGAAGCTCTTGGACAAGTGCGCCTCCGTCATCAAAAATCACCTACCGAAGAAGTTACCGGACCCCCGAAAGCTTTACGGTGCCATGCTCCATTGGCGGCACCCCCATTAGTAGAGCTTTAATCGACCAGGGAGCGAGTATTAGTTTGATGCAGCTCACCATCTTTAAGAGGCTAAATACGGGGACAGAATTTGAGCCGACCGACATGATCATCCAATTGGCAGACCATTCTAGCACATATCCGGTGGGCATAGCACGCGGCATCATATTGCAAATACCGCCCGGGTTATGCGTACCGGTAGACTTTGTGGTTATGGACATGCCGGAGAAGGGTAGTTCACAAATCATATTGGGGCGTCTATTCATGGCAACAACTGGAGTATTAATTGACGTCCGTGAGGGGACGCTATCTTTGAATGTGGGCAACATTGAGGTCGAATTTCGATTACGAAAGCCGATGAGGGACCGCGCCCCACAAGAGGATGCGAGCTATCTTGAGCTCTTGGAGGACGAGGCTACAGATGAATACACCATGGATGAGATCTCCAAAGATCCCATGGGAATGAGCCTAGTCAGGGCTGTTGACGAACGAGCTTGAACAGTGAGCTTGGTTTTGTTCATGAACAAAATGCATGTTCAAGCTCTGTTTGTTTACTAACCGAGCTCTAAAAACATGTTCAAGCTTGTTTGTTAATCTTACCAAATGAACATAAACGAACATAAACAAACATTTATCGAGCTTGTTCATGAGCAGTTCATCGAATGTTCTATTCATTAACAAGACTTATCGAGCTTGTTCGTGAACATATTCAGGAACATGTTCGTGAACATATTCAGGAACATGTTCGTGAACATACAATCAATTTTGTTCATGAACGGATTTTTAAACAAACGAACGAACGTCAATTTTTTAATCAGAAATAATAATATTTAACCATAATTGCCAATGACTAAACAATTAAATAAAAGGATTAAATATTTGCAGAACAAAAACAAAAAAATCCACCATAATAGCTTCATAAATCCCATTACAAGCATACATTCCAAGTATAGTAAAAATATAGTATTTGTCTAAATGCAATACAATGCAACGAGCTTGTTCAAGAACATTTAACGAGCTTGTTCATGAACATCACTTAACGAGCTTGTTCACGAACAAATAACAAGCTTGTTCATGAACATAAATGAACGAACATAGTTATGTTTAAGCTTTATTCGTTTACTAACCGATCTCTAAAAATCTATTCAAGCTTGTTCATTAAGCTTTCCGAACGAACGTAAACAAACATGTACCAAGCTTGTTCACGAGTAGTTTGTCGAACGTTCTTTTCATCAACAGCCCTAAGCCTAGACGACGATGGCGACATCGTATACAACAAGGCGGTGGCCGCCTACTTACGAGTACTTGACGAGGAGCCCCCGGAAATACCACCGCACGAAATCATTAGGAAGCACGACGGATGCATTTCGTATGCGTCCAACATCCCCCACCATTGATTGAATACTTTGAGGGAGTCGAGCTTACGACTTAAAACAAGCGCTTATTGGGAGGTAACCCGATTTTCTTCCCCTAAGTTTTATTTTTTCTTTTTGTTCTTCTTTCTTCTATTCAAAAACCAAAACAAATATGTTTTTAATTCTAGGAAAAAACAAAAACATAAAAATTTGATGACTTCTCCCTTTTACCGGTTGAACAATGAGGAGAGCATGCTAAACGATGAAAAGAAGGAGAAAGAACCGAGAGGAGAGTACAAAAGAACAATACATAGCTTGAAGGGCCTGGAGAGGCCACTCGATCGAGTAGCTATCCTACTCGATTGGGCTACAGAGAGTTGGAGAAAGATGCCAAAAGTGGCTCTGGAAATCAATTGTGACTCGACCGAGTAGCTGCCTACTCGGTCGAGCTACAGTCAGAGTCCCAAGAGGTCAAAAAGAGCACTCTGTTTCTAATTCGACTCGACCGAGTAGCTACCCTACTCGATCGAGCTATAGGAGGAGTCCAAAAGGGCTAAAAAGGGCGCTCTGGAAAGCGTAATAGACTCAACTGAGTAGCTACCCTACTCGGTCGAGCTACAAAGGGAGCAAAAGAGAGCTGAATCAACACTCTGTTTCAATTCAGCTCGACCGAGCTGAGTAAGTTGCTCGGTCGAGTGCCAAGACGTAAATTTTGGGTTTAATTTCAAATTTTTCTATCTTTTAAACTCGACCGAGCAGCTATCGCTACTCGACCGAGCCGCGACTAATTACTGGGGCCCACACCTAAACCGAGCCGAACTCGATTTATATAAAACCAAATTGGACTCGGTTTAAACCCTAATCTAATTCGAATCAGCCTCCCCCAAAATTAGCCCGAGCTCATCCCCTAACCCTCGCCCTAATCCTGCTCAGTCCGACCATCGCCGTCGACGCCGCCGTGCTCTGCTCGACCTCCGCTGGTGTCGCCTGCTCGGTTTGTCCAAACGCAACCTCTCTCACCCTATTCCTCCCTCCCTCCCTCTATCCCTCTCTATCTCTCATCTGCCCAGTCCGACACTTCATCGGACCGCTGCCACTGTCGCTGCCGTCGCCTGCGCCTCTTTAGCGTCGACGACGTGCAACCTTCCCTCCACCAGTCTTCCCCCATTCTCTCCCTATATCTCTCATTCTGCCCATTTCCCCCAAATTCGAACCCCATTCTCAAACTCTTTCTAATTAAGAACCCCAAACCTATTTAATTTCTTAATTGTCTACTAAAATCATCGTCTTATCTTATTGCATGTACATTTGAAGCTCTTCGAGGAGGAGCTTGGTTTGGACTAGCTTGGGGCATCGATTTGGTCCGAGGCTTTGCACGTGCACACTCTGCATTTTCTTTCGTAGCAACTTACGATATCAGTATACTCCTTCAACTTATTATTTTCATTAACGTATATTGTACTAACTTCGGTAGCCCTACACTTGCACAATGCCTCCTATCCTTAGGCTTAAGAAGCCTCTGTCGAAGAAGAGGAAGGCCGACGTCGGTCCCTCCTCTTCTAGGCCGGTACGATATCCTCGTCGCGCATGCTCACCCACACCCGAGGAGTACTTGGTCGATTCGTCGTCCTCGTCCGACTCATCCCGATCCACACCCCCGACCCTCTAGCGATAGAGGCCCCACCTACCCCACGCACTACCACTCCTCCCATCCCCACTACCGCACCTCCACCCCATCTAGTTCCTCCACCACCCACCCTGAGGACATATGATATTTTCTTCAGGGACGTCGTTCATCGGGATCGTTTCGCCTCCATCTCCCACCGCACCATCGTCCCCACCCGATTCGTCCATGTTCCCACCCTCCAGAGCCTTGGCATCCCTCAGGGTGTCCATAGGATCTACCAGGTCATAGGTTTTGACCGCCTTCTCGCCACCCACATGTGCACTTACACGCGTCTCACCCTCGAGGCGTTGAGCTCCATCACCTTAGAGGGTACTGGCATCCGCTTCAGGCTGCTTGACTGCGACTTAGTGGTCATGCATGCCATGATCCATGCCCACTTTTGCTTTACTGCCATCCCCGATCGTACCCTCGCCTACTCCCCAGACTACGAGCTCACCACGTTCAATGCCGAGCAGCTCTGGTATCACATTACTGGTCTGCGAGGATATTCCCCTAGTAGGGCTAAGTCTTCTTGTATAGTCCACATCTATCTCCGCTACGCCCAGCGCCACCTCGCCACCACCATTTTCTCCAGGTCAGAGGTCGGGACACTCTCCCTGACTGAGCTTTCCCATCTTATGGGGATGACTCGACCTCTATGTCGCCACCCCGACGATTCTCCACAACCGTTCCTTCTCTCTGACACAGTACACTGGCTGTGTCACCGCCTCATCGAGATTGCCCATGCCACCACCGATATCGCTACGGAAAATTTTTCACCATTTTGCCTACATGCTCGGCCTTGCACTTCCTACAGGTCTAGCGATACCCACCGGGCCTACACGCCAGACATTGGACGTGCTTACCCGCATGTCCATTATCAGGCCGCACAGTGAGCGTCATTGGATCTACCTATTAGGCACCTACCGAGAGCAGCACCTATACATCCCCCACCTCGATGTCACCTGTGTAGAGCCATTCATGCTTGACTGGCTCATTCCACGCATTTTTCGATCCCTCATATCCGCAAGCTTGAGCCCCCAGGATGACTTGTCGTCGATGACGACAATGACTGGGTGCTCAGCTCCAATGAGGAGGAACCTAATATAGCTACCATCCTATCCACCAAGCCACCTCGCACTTCTGTCCCCACTTCTGTCAATGCGAGCATCACTTCCACCACCACCTTAGAGACCTCCGAGGCTGTCCACACCTTTTCCCCTGAGGTCACTATTGCACCTTCTTCCGTGCCCAAACCTGAGGGCATGGTTGTTTTTGTTGCTCCTGATCTTGCTTTTTCCGCCATTTGGAGCCTGATAATTCTGTCCCCACCACTGTTGTAACGACTGGTTTCCTTGTATCTGAATTTATTATAATATAATATATGTTTTGGTGGATTTTCTCCTCTTGTGTGGTTTTCGTCTCCGTAACTTTCATTTTCTATCGATTCGTCGTATTTTCTCGATTCTTCCTTAGGATCGTCGATTTCGAAGTACGTCGTTTGTGACGGGCTTCATAACGGTCATATCTAACTATTAGATCAAGCCTAGGAGTCTTAGGATTCGATCCCGGGGCTCCGCGCTCCGTATCGGAACTTTTGGTGCTCATTAGCCGGTATAAGAAGGGGCACCGACCGACTAGATGACGATCTAGTCGGTCGGCAATCCTTCTTGGACCGACTAGTGAGCTTTCTAAATTTTCTCAGGAGTTACTGTTTATCGTTAGTCGGTCTAAGAACGTTGGTTGACCGACTAGGTTGCAAACTAGTCGGTCAGCAATGCTTTTTTAACCGACTAACACATCATCTTAATTTTAGTTGAGTTACTGTTTACTCTTAGTCGGTCTAAGAACGTTCATCGACCGACTAGTTGCTAAACTAGTCGGTCAGTACTTGTTCATGGACCGACTAACTCTAAATCCTATTTTCGTTCAGGAGTTACTGTTTGCACTTAGTCGGTCTGCGTTGTTCGACCGACCGACTAGTTGTCAAACTAGTCGGTCTGTGGTTGTTCTTTGACCGACTAACCAGTGTTAAAACCCTAATTTCTGGGCAGCCGCCAGCCTAGCCTATTTAAACCCAACCCAAACGTTTTCTTCTCCCTCAACACGATCCAAAACCCTAAAATCTTCCCCCTTGAGCCCCCATCTTCCTCCAAGCTTAAATCCTTCATTCCAAGCCCTAAATCCATCATCCAATCCATCCATTCACTCTATCTACCACTCATCTTCCCCAAAATCTCACCAAGAATCTCATCAAACCCCAAAATCCCCCAAAACCCTAGTTTCCCCAAACTTCTCCATTGGCTTCCAGATCTGGTCCTAGGGTTCCCCGGAGTGTTTCTTCCGCCTCCTCTCGGTAAGAAATCGATCTACCGTTGTTTTCTTATCCTATTGTAATTTTTATGAAACCCTAATAAAATACTTGTGTTTTGATGATTGTTCCCCATAACAGCGATTCCCCGTAGGCTAGCATCCGCGGAAACGAACTTTCGTAACCGTCATCCCCGGTGATAGGCAAGTGAAACTTGCATCTCTTGATTTGGGCCATGTCTTAGGCCTTTTACCATGCTTTAGCGTAAAAGAGACTAAACGGTGAAAGGATAGCCGTTTAGACGCCAATGACCTAGCTTGACAACGAAGCTTGGTCCGTCACCCTCATCATGCTCATATGTCACGTTTAAATTCCATTAACTGTACGCAATTATCTGTTCATGGCATTGCATAGTGATTATTTATCGTGATTGCGTAGCACACGCTACAATCCCATGTTTCCTGGCTCGTGTTCCAGAAGCGAGCCCTGTAGTTGGAAACCCCAACGCTCGAATGTCAACACACACTTATTTTCCTGGCTCGTGACCAGAAGCGAGCATAATGAGTTGGAAACCCCAACGCTCGTCACATGTGGGTGGGGTAAGAGATAAGCGGACTGAGCCCGAGTGGCTTGATCCGCCACTCCGGCCAGCAGGTGAAATCTCTAGTGTTTAAGTGATTGATAGTGATAGAGATAAACGAGCTGGCCAGTAAGTGGACTCTCTATGCACTAAGTGTTAAGTGTTAAGTGCTAAGTGATAAGTGATAAGTGATAAGTGATAAGTGATAAGTGATAAGTGATTAGTGAATTGGTAGCTTTTGCTACATTGTGCATGCTTGTCACTCTTTTAAACTGTTGCATCATATTCAACTGTCATGCCATTGTTTAACAATTAAATGCTAGGTTGTTAGTCACTTTCAGTTTCCTTGCCCAAGTCTTTTTAGACTTGCTGACATGTGCCCCTCTCTCTTTTGGGTGACGAATGTTAGACCTTGAGCCTGAGTTGCTCGCTGAGGGTGAGGTGTTTGCGGACGCCGAGCTTGCGCCCGTGTTGGACGGGGAGTACGTGGACACTGGGGACCAGACCTGAGTTATCGGTGCGTGGCATGGTTGTTTTTGTTGCTCCTTGATCTTGCTTTTGGTATTTCACCATTTTGGAGCCTGCCAGTTTTGTCCCCATTTTAGGGAAGCGGGTCCACTGTTGTAACGACTGGTTTCCTTGTATCTGAATTTATTATAATATAATATATGTTTTGGTGGATTTTCTCCTCTTGTGTGGTTTTCGTCTCCGTAACTTTCATTTTCTATCGATTCGTCGTATTTTCTCGATTCTTCCTTAGGATCGTCGATTTCGAAGTACGTCGTTTGTGACGGGCTTCATAACGGTCATATCTAACTATTAGATCAAGCCTAGGAGTCTTAGGATTCGATCCCGGGGCTCCGCGCTCCGTATCGGAACTTTTGGTGCTCATTAGCCGGTATAAGAAGGGGCACCGACCGACTAGATGACGATCTAGTCGGTCGGCAATCCTTCTTGGACCGACTAGTGAGCTTTCTAAATTTTCTCAGGAGTTACTGTTTATCGTTAGTCGGTCTAAGAACGTTGGTTGACCGACTAGGTTGCAAACTAGTCGGTCAGCAATGCTTTTTTAACCGACTAACACATCATCTTAATTTTAGTTGAGTTACTGTTTACTCTTAGTCGGTCTAAGAACGTTCATCGACCGACTAGTTGCTAAACTAGTCGGTCAGTACTTGTTCATGGACCGACTAACTCTAAATCCTATTTTCGTTCAGGAGTTACTGTTTGCACTTAGTCGGTCTGCGTTGTTCGACCGACCGACTAGTTGTCAAACTAGTCGGTCTGTGGTTGTTCTTTGACCGACTAACCAGTGTTAAAACCCTAATTTCTGGGCAGCCGCCAGCCTAGCCTATTTAAACCCAACCCAAACGTTTTCTTCTCCCTCAACACGATCCAAAACCCTAAAATCTTCCCCCTTGAGCCCCCATCTTCCTCCAAGCTTAAATCCTTCATTCCAAGCCCTAAATCCATCATCCAATCCATCCATTCACTCTATCTACCACTCATCTTCCCCAAAATCTCACCAAGAATCTCATCAAACCCCAAAATCCCCCAAAACCCTAGTTTCCCCAAACTTCTCCATTGGCTTCCAGATCTGGTCCTAGGGTTCCCCGGAGTGTTTCTTCCGCCTCCTCTCGGTAAGAAATCGATCTACCGTTGTTTTCTTATCCTATTGTAATTTTTATGAAACCCTAATAAAATACTTGTGTTTTGATGATTGTTCCCCATAACAGCGATTCCCCGTAGGCTAGCATCCGCGGAAACGAACTTTCGTAACCGTCATCCCCGGTGATAGGCAAGTGAAACTTGCATCTCTTGATTTGGGCCATGTCTTAGGCCTTTTACCATGCTTTAGCGTAAAAGAGACTAAACGGTGAAAGGATAGCCGTTTAGACGCCAATGACCTAGCTTGACAACGAAGCTTGGTCCGTCACCCTCATCATGCTCATATGTCACGTTTAAATTCCATTAACTGTACGCAATTATCTGTTCATGGCATTGCATAGTGATTATTTATCGTGATTGCGTAGCACACGCTACAATCCCATGTTTCCTGGCTCGTGTTCCAGAAGCGAGCCCTGTAGTTGGAAACCCCAACGCTCGAATGTCAACACACACTTATTTTCCTGGCTCGTGACCAGAAGCGAGCATAATGAGTTGGAAACCCCAACGCTCGTCACATGTGGGTGGGGTAAGAGATAAGCGGACTGAGCCCGAGTGGCTTGATCCGCCACTCCCGGCCAGCAGGTGAAATCTCTAGTGTTTAAGTGATTGATAGTGATAGAGATAAACGAGCTGGCCAGTAAGTGGACTCTCTATGCACTAAGTGTTAAGTGTTAAGTGCTAAGTGATAAGTGATAAGTGATAAGTGATAAGTGATAAGTGATAAGTGATTAGTGAATTGGTAGCTTTTGCTACATTGTGCATGCTTGTCACTCTTTTAAACTGTTGCATCATATTCAACTGTCATGCCATTGTTTAACAATTAAATGCTAGGTTGTTAGTCACTTTCAGTTTCCTTGCCCAAGTCTTTTTAGACTTGCTGACATGTGCCCCTCTCTCTTTTGGGTGACGAATGTTAGACCTTGAGCCTGAGTTGCTCGCTGAGGGTGAGGTGTTTGCGGACGCCGAGCTTGCGCCCGTGTTGGACGGGGAGTACGTGGACACTGGGGACCAGTCCTAGTGTCTCCGTTGTGTTTTATTTTTGTTAGACAGTTGTTTTGTTATCGGTGCGTGGCACCTATACTGTTGTCCCCACCAGCCCTATTTCTACCAGCACTTTACCTGACCCTATGGAACCCCCTCTACCATTCCTACCGCTTTAGGGTCCACAGTTACTCTTCCTGGCACCACTTCTGCACCAGCATCAGCAGTATTTTTTGAGAGCGTCATGGTGTCTGTCACCACTTCTGTTGCCACGACATCTCCCTTTTCTGATGCTGCTGCTGCTTCTACCTCTGCACCGGATCTCGGATCCATTCCACTCCCAGCTTCTTCAGTCGAGATCCCCGCTAGACCACCCTCCCCTGACTTTCAGTTCAGACCCAGTGGATCACTTTCACGAGGCCATGCTACACGAGTGGTTTCTAGCAGTTCACGCCCACCTCTTAGCTCCTGCACCACGGACACACATCTTACTACGGTGGAGACCGAGGTCGTTATTTTGAGGCGTGCCTTTGACACCCTTTCGAGCTCGGTCGCCACCTTTAAGCAGTCAGTGGAGCAGGACCTCACCACCATTCTCGATATTTTTAGGCACCAGCGTGTACCCACTGTTATACTTGCACCTGCCCCTCCTCTTAGGCTAGACCCTGTTCCTCCTGTCACTGCCACACCACTCACTGTGCCCCATTCTCAGGCTTTTACAGGGCCTGTCACCTTTTCTGTTGAGTCGGTTGCACCACTGGTGGACGATTCTGTTGTTGACACACCCATTCTCACACTTGTCGACACACCAGCTGTTCCACTTTCTTCTGAGCCTTTTGCACGATCTGTTGACCTGCCAGCCGATACAATTTTCGAGCCTCCACATGTTGTGCATGATGTTCCTATTTATGGTCCTCGGCAGCGGGACCCATCACCACCTCCAGAGGGTGGTGCCCCTGCTTGATCGTTATGTTATGTTTGCTCCTACCCCCTATATTTTGTGCCCATATTTCTCTTTGGGGCCCCGTTCTCTCATAGCTTAGGGGAGGACCCAATTTGCATCACTTGTAAATATCCATCATGTTGCATTTGCATATATTCGACTCGAATCATGTCATCATTTGCATCATATGCTTGCTAGGTCATATTTTTGCATCTTAGGCATTAGGTCATGCATCTGCATTTTTCTTTTTATTTGTATCATTTCATTTTTTTTGTTTATTTTTCTTTTATTTTCTACCCACCCACCCTAGCCTCATTTTCCCGTCTTTCACGCGTGTTCTCAGCAGTGAGGACACTGCTGTGTTTAGCTTGGGGGATGATTGCTACCGCTTTTTATTTCCAATTTTTTATACTTCCTTTCATTTTACACCTTTTTATTTTCATTTTTCGCCCATTTTCCACCATTTTCTTTTTTTCATTTAGCATCATATTTTCCATGTTTTGATGTGCATGCATGCATGCTTTTATTTCATTTTCTCCGCTTTTCTCTTCCCACCCTTGCTAGATATGTTCCAAATGATGATATCTCTCTTAACCTTAGTAGTTATCATGACGCTTGTATCTTTTGCCATGCTATTTTACATATTTTAGTGTCATGCTATTTATATGCTTGCATATATGTTTGTTTTGATGATTTCTCTATATGAATGCATGAAATGAATTTAAACTGAATGTATGCAATAATATATAGTATGCTCTTTTTGGAAATGCATCAAGATTCACGCATCATTAAAATACCTGAAGCATCTGCATTGTTATCTTATTCACTTTCAATTGCATGCCTGCTATGATTTTATGCCTTACCGCTTGACTTCATTATTCGTTGAAATGAATGAAAATACCTATGCTTGCTTATGAGTTTAGTTGAAGTATTATCTTATTGAACCGTTGTGCACATCTTATGAGTGAACCGAGTGTTATATTAATTCTTTCTCCACATATCTTATCATTCTCCATATGTCACTTGGGTTCACCCCCTTGCAGCTACTTATACCGCATCCACTTTCCAAAAATTCCAAAAGAAAAAGCTAGCTTCCAAAAAGCCAAAAAAAGAGCCAAAAGCAAAAACACATATTCAATAGCTCCTACTTAAAAAAGAAAAAAAAGAGAAAAACCAAAAAGAAAAAGTGAAAAAAAAAATATTTCTCTATTTTACTACTTGAAGCTACAAAAATACTTGGGAAAAAGCCACAAAAATTCCATTATTATTCCTTAGATGTGATGCCTCAAGCTAAGCTTGGGGGGGGGGGGGGGTGAATTCATTTGATTAAATGAGTAAGTATGCCATTAGAGTGGAGTTGTGCACAATTGGGAATATTTGATAATGCTTAGACTTTGCAAAATATATTAGCTATGGAGATTTTTCATGATTTGAGATGAATATATGAAAGCCATGATCCTTATGCTATTCTCTATTGCATGCTTGATTTGTCTCTTGTATGCTTCACTTATATCTTTTGATTGAAAAGTGAATCGCTAACATTTGTATATTAAACTCTATGAATTACACGATATGGATATAAATTGATTGCATGAATTTAGAGAATCACTTCCTTTGATCTTAAATGCTTGCAAGTAATATGTTTAGTTAAGATATGAAATTCTTATTAGCATGTGATCCATCTTCGAAGTATCGTGAGATGTAGCTATGGCTTGAAATCTGATCGAATGCTCTAGAATCCCCCTCCATCTTTCATTCTTTTTCCATTTTTTATTTTTATCACCCAGTGACCTCGTATTGGTCTTCCTCGAGGACGAGTAAGCGGTAAGATTGGGGGATTTTGATATGTCCATATTTTACATATATTTATTGCATCATTGCATGTCAAATTAGCCTCCAAAATCCACATTTTCATACATTATCGTGCTTCTAACGCCATATTCGAGTTTTGTATAGTTTTATGGATTTTCAGGAGTTTTTGAGCGAATTGGAGCTATTTTGAGACATGGATGACCGGCGCCCCGCTTGCGTCGCGGCGGCGCGGTGTCGTTTACCGCAAGTTTCACGGTTAGTGTAGGGTGCGGGAATATCGAACTCAGGGAGGCGAGGTTGTGCTTGGGTCAGGTAGGACCTAAATCACTCCGAGGGGCGAGCTAGCCCGAATCAGTGGTTGGTTGTCACGAAAGAAAATAAAAGCGAATGAACGAAAAGAAAGTAAACCCGGGACTTCGGTTTCCAGCCCGACGAGAGACCCTCGCCGATACGGCCTACGGGTATGGATAGCGATCGGGATTAGGGTCTAATGGTGAGACGTTGCCTCTGAAAGTGGTACCGGCGTCCCATGGGCCCGATATTCCGGTCGGTGCCCAGGATGATACACCGGACTTCTCGGATTCGATCAGTGGGCACTCCCGTGTCCATTAACACTGATCGATCCCGGGAGCACTAAGTCCGCAACGATATCTCCCGACGTCTCATCCTGCCGCTCCCGCGTGCTAGGACTTGGCGTCTACGCTAAAGGCGTGAGCTATGGCTAGGGAGTCAACCGCCAAGTTTATTCCCCCTCGGCCCGACGGTCAAAGGCGGTCTTTTTCCCGCCGATGACAATGAAACGCCCCGCGTAACCGTTAGATTCATACTCCCTATCGATTTCCTAACCCTATGGATGCATCGGGAAGAGCCCCCGAAGGGGTTTCCACCAAAATCCCAGATTTGGGAACTACTCACAAACATTCATGAAAAAGCAATCTAAATGAAATTTAACCGTTGGAATCATAATCAGACAATTGCAATGCGGAAGTGATAGAGTAATAAAGACAATACTAAAATTTTAGAAAGATCTGAAAACTTACAAAAGAGTAACAATTACAGCCGTCACAAGGAAATAAAACAGTAGAAAAACAGCAACTCTCGTTTCTGGAACCCTAGGGGTTCTATATATAGGCCGTCGCATCAACCGATCGGTTGACAAGTCAACCGATCGGTTGATCCGTTACAAATAAATATCAGAAAACGGCGAGTTTTCACCCGATCACATGAACCGATCGGGTGAGTTCTTGAGCGACCGGTTGGATCTTGTAGCGGTCGGGTGAATCGGCCGGTTCGACGTCCGTGTCTTCAGCTCATCTTTCTCAGCTACAGATGAACCGATCGGGTGAGAGTCACCCGATCGGTTGGCGCTTTGCTTCGAGAAAACAGAGAATAGCCCCCGCTGAACCGGTCTGTGAACCGGTCGGGTGACTTCGTTGTGAGCTGTGGCAGAGACCGATTGGTGCACGCGTGCATCACCCGATCGGTTGGAGATGACCAACCGACCGGGTGAGGGGCTGAAAGATGAATAATTCACCGTTTGACCCCCTGGATCACGCGTGACTTCTCCCGTTGCTCCGGGGACTTGGGATATCATCGTAAAAGGTCCCCTACATGGTCGAACTCCTGCAATCATGGACAAACAAAGAAAATTGAAAGAAAACGGGAAAATATACGAAAACGAATAAGAGACGGCGGAAAAAACGGAGAAACACAAAAGAAAACGTGCGTGAATATATAAAATATAAGCGCACGTCAAAATCCCCCAAGCTGAACTCTTCCTCGTCCTCGAGGAAGACGAGTGAGAGTAGGAGCTCGGAAGGGGAAAATAGAGAGGAAGAAAGAAAAAGAAAACTCTAAGCCCTAGATCGCCCATCAGAGCCAACAAAATCAAAAACCACTCACCTAGCAAGCAAACGCCAAATCACACCACTAAACCTAGGAAAGCGAGTCCAAATAAGTGTCGTGGGTCCACGCAGTGAAGCGCGAGTGAGCGTGGTCGTGTGCTAGCAAATGGTGATGCTTTCTACGATGTGCTACGAGGCTCGATATACACAAATCCAAGATATGACCCAAATATCGAATCGAATTGAATTAAGCGGCGAATATAAGTTCAAGCATGCATGAGAATAGAGAGAATAGAAGCGTATCATACATCGGGGACTCCACAACTAGGGTTAAGGAAATCACGCCACTATAGCCTAGATACTAGCTAAAAAGTTCCTAAGCCAAGTGTTTTTGATAACGACGGGGGTTGAGATGATGTGGAGAAGAACACTCGGTGCAAATTCTCGCCTTCCCTTTATTCTTGGCAAGTATGAAAATATTCACACGGGAATTTTTTTTGGGTTTTGGGTATTTGCATATTTTTTTGGCTTTTTGGCTATACAATATTTTTCTTTTCTTTTCTTTTTGGGTTTTTCTTTTCTTTTCTCCTTTTTTTTTGGATTTTTGGGATATTGGCTATACACATGTGTACTCTCCCAAGTGGGAGAACGGTACACGACGAGGGGATTTGCACCAAGTAAAACAAAAAAGAAGTCGAAATCTAAACACTCGGGCAAAGGAGACTATTCTTGCTAAATAGAGCTTAGGCTAAATGGGTTATCCTAGTCCTTAGTTGTGGAATCCCGACGCCTGCGAATTGAAGTATACGATATAAATAGCATGCATATAGAAGCAGACATTAGAAGCAAATACCGCATATTCAATATCGAAACATGATAATCTAGGGGTCATTCCTGAACAGGTATATAAAGTAAAACCACAAAGCAGAAGCACACCAAATGCTAGTCACGACACACGACTCACAAAAAGCTAAGTGGACCCACGATGCGTGAAAGGCAAGAGGACTCGAAATCCTAGGGTTAGTGAGTGTGATTATCGATGCAATGCTAGGTGTGTGTGACTTTGTGGCGATTCATCATAGGATTCATTTCTGGGAGAAAGAGCTAAAGAAAGAAGGAAAAAGAAAAAAGAAAAACACGATGGAAAACGACTCAAATAACGTAGAAAAACAACACAAATGACGCACGAAGTGCGACTCCCCCAAGCTGAAACTTGCATTGCCCTCAATGCAATAAGAGTGAGTACGGGAGGGCAATGAAAATGGGGGGGAATACGCACAGACACGAAAAGAAATGAAAACGAGGAAAACACATAGATGAAACCGAAAAAGAAAGAAAGATCAAAATCAAAATCAAACAATACGAAAATTAAAATAAAATAAAATAACACGACACGACACTCAAAAAGTGAAAAACAAACACACACACAAAATGAGAAAAACAAACAAAACACGACAGCACACCAAAGTAGACGTCCCCCAAGCTAGACCAGAAAGAGCTAGCGAAACGATATGATTAATGAAATCCAGATATGTGCAAGGGGGAGTCAAAAACAAAAGGGGTGAATCTAGAAAGCAGGAGGAGCTGAGTCCTCGTCCTCCTCGGAAGAGGGTGTGGATGGGTGGTCGGGGGAGGCTGGGGGTGTGCTGAGAAGTGGGGGAAGAGGCGGAGGGATAGGGGCAGTGGTGGTGTGAACAATGGGACGAGTGTCGGTGGTGGTGGGTGGTGGTGGTAGGAAGGCGATCAAGGCGGTGGTCAGAGGAATAGAAGTGGAGGAAGTAGGTGCGGTGGTGACGGTAGTGGGAGGTGGTGGGAGGGATCTGGAGCGCACCGGCAATTTCCTCCGGTGCACGTATGGAGTGACGGAGGAGGAGTGAGGTAGCGTGGGTGCGGTGGAAGTGGTCGGGAGGGGTGAAGTGGATGCTGGGATGGGATGTGAAGAGGGAGGGGAGGAATGTGGTGAGGGGGTGATGGATGTGGAGAAGTGTGGGTGGGTGGAGGAGAAGATCTCCTGGGTGGTGAAGGTGGGGGTGGTGAAGGTGGAGGTGGTCCGTGGATATGGGTAAGAAGGCGGAGAATGGCCGCCACGTTCCTCTCAAGTGCGAGGAAACGTGGGTGAGTAAGAAAGGAGGATGGCGATGGGTCCGAGGAAACAGAGGACATGGCGAGCTCACGAAGGGCAGCGACCTCCCTCTCAAGTCCTAGACGGGCAGATACCTGACGGCGACCAAAAGACGTAGACTGACGCGAGGCAGAGGTGGTGCCGCCAGGTAAGGTCGAAGAGGTGCTGGCGGCAGTGGTCATGCCAGCACAGGAGACAAGGCCAGAAATGGCCGCAAGGAGGTGCTCAGACGTGATCGGTCCCGGAGCAGAAACGGGACGACTCGGGCCAGCCCCTAAATCTCCCCCAGACGCAGGGATATCCTGCTCGCCTAAGTGGGCGGCAGGGGACGGTGATCTGCGGGCGTCTGCGGGAAAGAAAGGGAGATTCAACCCAGCTAAGAAATCGGGATCAGGAGGGAAAGTCCAATCTCCCACGAGAGCAAGGGTCATGCGAGCGGGGTTGGGCAGAATGGTGTAAGGGGCTGGGGGTGGCCATAATGAAATATGAAGCGGCCATCCGAGCGGGGTTTGATCATGTGGATGTGCCGCAGGACATCAATATCAAGATGTGAGGGTCCTGCGGCAGCAGGAAGATTACCGGGGATGGTAATATTGAATTGGGCGTGAGAGCAGATGATCGTGATGATGCCCCCGCAACAAAACTTCCCCTTACCGGCCCGGCTGATCTCGAGTAGCTTGTAAACAAGCCAATCGCCGCCATGGATGGGGACGGTAGGGGCCCTGAAGCTAACTCCATCATCATCCCGGACATAAGGAAAAGTCATGGCCCAAAGGATAAAAAGGTCAGGGATAGTCACAGTGCCTGACTCGTCCCTAGGAAAGAACGCAGATGAAATGATTCTGTGGGCCAATCGAAACACGGGATGAATGATGGAGGAGGCCTTGGCCCTTCCTCGGGGGTAGTCGCGGATCAATGTGAGGCGGAACCAGAACTGATCGACATCAAACTCGGGCGTGTACCCGTAGTGTCGGATGGCATCATCCCCGAGATTGGGGAAACCAAATATATCATTAATCGTGTTCAGATTTGTGGTGACACTACGGTTACGCACCCTGAATCTAATGATCGACCCGGACTCCCAGACAAGTGTAGAGTGGAATTCGAGTGTGAGGGCCGGGTAGGATATGGCATGTGTATTAAGAAAGGCTAACCAACCTAAGTTAGCGAAAAGAGATTCAACCTCGGTGAAGACACCGAGATCGACAAGTGTACGTGCGTGCGGGAACTTGGTTGATAGATGCCCTCGAGCATCAAGCCTACGGTAAAAATCTTTGTGCTCCTGGTTCTGAAAAATATACCCGTGTGGGCCCAACATTGGGTCCACAGGGGGAATAACAGGTGGAGGAGGGCCAAGTGTAAGTGCTCGTGTACGGGAAGGGGGGCGTGTTTGTTTTCGTCTCTTTCGAGACGGCTCCTCTTCCCTCATGATACCCTTCCCCTTATCCTTATCTTTAGCCATGTGTGTGTGTGTGCGAGCAAGAATTAGTGCAAAAATCGTGGATGCACACCAACACAAGCAAACGAGCAAGCACAATAAATAGGGCAAATGTATAAAATAAGCTTAGGAGCGAGTTTACCCAAGCGGAGTGGCGGAGCTTGCTCGTTGATGCCCCACACTGTTCAGCGAGAGTAGCGTGGAGCCGCGGCGAACTCCTTCGGCAATAATTTTCGAAATGGGGGTGGTTCGGCGGAAAATTAGGTCAAAATCTCGGAATGGGAGGAGAGAGAGGGTGTAGATGAAGGAGGGGTTGATGAAGGAGGTGGAGAGTGGGAGTAATGGAGGAGTAGAGGGCATGGGGGAGTGTAGATCGGTTGTTGGCGAAGAGGGGAAGGCGAAACGACGGCGGATTTTGGGGGTTTTTGCGATCGGGCGAGATGGAAACGAGCGGGTGTCGGGGGGGTTTATATAGGGTTTTAAGTCGAACCGATCGGGTGACTTGTCACCCGATCGGTTGACTATTAAGTCGAAAATCTTGCCGAAGAAATGCTACAGGCGAACCGATCGGTTGAATTGTCAACCGATCGGTTGGCCGCTCCACTCAATTTCCCGAGAACTTAGGGCTGCTCACCCGGTCGTGTCAACCGATCGTGCTAGAACTCAACCGATCGGTTGATATTCCCCAAAATTTCCCGAGAGTTCTCCCCAGCTCACCCGGTCTGCCACCCGGTCTCTTCATTACTCAACCGATCGGGTCATATGGGGACAGATCTCTGTTGGATACAACGATCGTTGATTTCTTGTTTGATGATAACAAACCTTGTGAATATTTTTGACGTGTTTGTTAAGTGTTCTCAGGTGCAAACAACCAAGGAAAACAATATTCACAAAGTTGAAAATCGAAAGAAAAGTACATGCAAACTTGTCGAGTGCCGTAACATCAAGAGGATTAATCGAATTGAGGAGACACAACAATTAGTGGAAGAGATCCTCTCATCAACTCAGAAAGCCATTACAATCCTCATTGGTGCAATTAGCAAAAGGGAGGAAAAGCTAATGCATTGAATTAAAAAAGGTTGTTCTGTGCATTTGCATGTGAATTAAAAAACTGTGTTTTGTGTTTTTTTTGCAGGCACATGGGCCAAGCTCTGTGAATTCAAAAGGGATATTTTGTGCTTTTGCATTTGAGAGTTAGTGCTTTTAACATAAATAAATATAGGTCAAAGCTTGTGTTTAAAACAAACAAAAAAAATCGAACCACTCACGCATGCTGCATTTGCATCCAAGTAGTATTAAGAATGATTGGGTAAAGAAAAATATTAAATGGTAAAATTGTAAATTGTATATGTTTTCAACAAAACCCAATACCTATATATATTCTGCCGGCCTTCAACACACAATTTTCTCACAGAGCTTTTAACCACAAACCCTAGGAGAATAAGCCTCTTCTTCACATTTTTTAATCACATAGGGGAGCCGAAATATCAGGAGGGGCCGCACCTTCAAAAGCCACCCTTGTTAAAAACGTCAGAGCCTAAAAAGAAAAAAGGGAGCCGCATCTCTTGGAAATCTATGAGCAAAATTTTTGAGAGAGCCTATTGATTCAAGTGTGTACCCAATCAAATTGAAGAAACAAAAAGGGAATATCAGCCGCCCACATCTGCTTGAGCCTGCATTGAAATATTAAAAGGTAAGCCTTTTTTGTTTTGTTTAAAACTAAAGATTAATTGCTTACTTTGTTTTTGCAGGCATTGAAAAATCTCGAAGCAGCATCCTAAAAATTCCCTAAGCCGGCCACATTTTCTCTTTGACTAAGGCAATCAAAAATTTTCGAAGCGCACGCAAAAGCTTCCAAAGGGGCCGCACTAAATTCCTGAAGCAGCCAACAATTTTTTAATACGAGAATCTTTTTTTTCTCAATTTTCGAAGTGCATAATCAAAGCATGCGCACTTAAAAAATCCCCAGGCCATTCTATGTGCTTTTCGTTTAATCCCTAAAGAGAAACCCTCTTTGTGCCTTCTTTTTGTTTGCAGGACAAGCCGCACAAAACAAAGCTTCATCTTGTTTTTTTTATGTGCAGGCAATTAAGAAGAGGGGAGCTGCATATCTATAAGGCAAAGTTGCGGCAGTAAAATCAAAAATTGGGAAGAGCCAACATTGAGTCGGTATTGCTGAAATCACACAGAGCCGAATTATTTTGAGAAGATTGTGTGCAAGATATTCGTGCGCCTTCATCTAGGAAAGCTTGTTGTCGCAAGTTGCAATCTTTGGTAAGATACCGCAACTTTCAATTTCTGTGGAAGGCGCAAGTTTCATTGAGAGGGGAGATCTACAAAGAGGGGTACTACCGCAACTTGAGTTGCCATTGTCGAGAGACCATTACTTCTTGCCAGACGACATCTGGCCCATGCTGATTGACGAAGACGACACCGCTACTTGATCTGAGCATTCTAAACTCTCTTGTTTATTATATTGTGTAGTATTTGTGTTAGTTCTTCGTAGGGGAAACTTTACCTTCTGTGTTATTTTTGGGGACCTGACGACTTGGGAGTCGTCACGGAGGGAGAGCATCTTACTAGATTGATAGTGTAGAGCACGTGGTGTGCGTACGAGCTAGGTGAGAGTAGATTTGGGATCTTTACTCATTGTAGCTGTACTTGATTACATATCTATTTAGTAGTTGCTTTCGGGGGCTGGAGTAGGTCGTAGGGACGACCGAACCAGGGTATATCTGTGCATACTCTGTGACTGCTATTTTATTGCCTTGTCTGTGCCTATAACTGCGTGGGATTGTTCGTGGGTTGCACGAATATTTTTATTAGCCTATTCACCCCCCCTCTAGGCTACGATCCAGATCCAACAAGTGGTATCAGAGCCAATTTAGAGGATCTAGTCTAGATTTTTAAATGACCATGAATATATCTGATTGTGCTTTTGCTGAAGGTCAGTCTATAGCCCGTCCCCCTAAGTTTAACGGTGTAGACTTTGCTTATTGGAAGGCTAGAATGAAAATCTATCTAGTGTCTGTATATTATGATGTGTGGGATATAGTTGAAAATGGTTATAGTCTACCCACTATTAAAATTGAAGACACTGTTATGATTAAGCCTAAAGACAAGTGGGATTTATCTGATAAAAAACTTTATACTCTTAATGGTAAAGCTATGAATGCGCTTATATGCTCTCTTGATAAATCTGAGTTTAATCGTATCTCACATTGTCTAACTGCGCAGGAAATCTGGCATACTCTGGAGGTGACACATGAGGGAACATCGCAAGTGAAGGAATCCAGACTTGCGTTGCTTTGCATAGAATACGAGAGCTTCCGCATGCTACCAACAGAATCTGTGAAAGAGATGTTTGCGAGGTTCACAGACATCGTCTACAAATCCAGTTCCCTCGGTAAGCCATACTCTAGCCATGAACAGGTACGGAAGATCTTAAGGGCGCTACCGAGCTCGTTCAGGCCTAAAGTCACCGCTATTCAAGAAGCTAAGGACTTGTCAACAATGAAAGTGGAGGACTTGATAGGAAACCTGATGTCACACGAGCTTGAGTTGCAGAGTATAGAAGCCAGAGAGAAACCTGAAGAGAAGACCAAAGCTTCCACACCATTAGCTCTTCAAGCTAACGACGACGATCTTGATGAAGAGCAAGCCCTAATGGTTAGAAACTTCAGGAGATACATTCAGACTGATCAAGGAAGAGCTGAGATGGGAAAAAGGTTCATTCGCTCTAATAATTCCAATTTTGTTAGAAATTCCTATGATCAGAAAGCTATTAATAGAAGTGAATGTTTTAAATGCAGGAAGAAAGGGCACCACATAAAAGATTGCCCACAACAACACACAGCTCAAGTTGCAAAAGGAAAAACGAAAGTGTTGACGTGGGATATGGATAGCGAAGCTGAGGAGGAGGATGAGGAACATGAAGCCCACTCCTGCATGGTATTAATGGCCAAACATAATGAGGTAGGATCTCCCACTAAAGCTGAATTGTTAGAAATCTTGAAAGGAATGCAAAATACTATTAATGAGCTAGAAGCTGATGTGGATAGTTATAGAAATGATAACTTTGATATGCAACAATCTGAGTATGACATGTCTAAGGAAATTGAAAAACTGAAAACTGAAATTGTTGCATGTAATACTACAATTGACATGTTAAACAAGGAGAAAGCTAGCTTGCCTGAAAAAATTGATTGTCTTTCATGTCCCTCTTTATTAAAGGATATTAGTATTGATAAACTAGATAAGATAAAGCTTGAAGTTGAAAATGAATTGCTTTCTGAAAAGATTAACATGCTAAATCTTGAACTTAAAGAAAAAATGAGGGATTTTGAAAAGAAAGAAGATGAAAACAAGCAAGCCTTCATTAGTAAATGCACTTTGCTTGTGAACGAAAATGATCATTTGAAATCCAAAGTTGCTAGTTTAGAATTGTCATTAAAGAGATTTTCCATTTGTAAACAAAATTTGGACATTATTCTTGGAAATCAATTGTATGGCAATAATAGGCGTGGCATTGGATTTAGCGCTAAAAATGTTGAAAAATCAAAATATAGAAAAGTTCACATTGAATCAACAAAGGTTGGAAATTTTCATGCTAAGTGCTTTACATGTGGATGCGTTGGTCATACTTCATATCATTGCAAATATAGGAACAAAAACATTAAGTTCAAACAAATATGGGTTCCTAAATCTTTGATGACTAACGTGAGTGGACCTTGTTGGATTCCAAGGTCACACACGACACCTCTTTTGTAGGTGGATGGAAATTTGACGTGGAGCGATAGATTGAATGTCTCATTATTATTTTTAGCTCCTTAGTCAAACGGTGACGCGAAGGTATATCTCATTCTTTGAACTTAATGAATATCTTCATTGTTTTTTTCTTTTTGTGTGCATGACTTTTTCTTTGTTTGTGTGCAAGTGGTTGCATTGCTATGTGTGCATGATTCTTTTTGTTTGTGTGATTGCATCTCATGTTTGCTTTAGTACTTCATGCATTTATAAAAAAAATGAAAAACTGAAAAACTGAAAAAAAAAATTTGGTGCTTAAATGTGTATCTTTTCTCTTTGATCTATTATTGAAGGTTGCACGTATGAATTTCATATGTATGTAGAAATCGGTGTATTATTTCTTTTGCCACATGCGCATGTTCATCTTTCTAAATATTCATGGCATGTTCAATGAATGAAAATAACTTGATTTCTACACCACCTACTTCACCTCCATATGTATTATTATTGTTGCACATTTGGAGATATCGTTTATGAAGTATGGAATGTGAATGTAGGAGGAAAAGTTAACTGAATATCTAAGGGATATGATATACCTTGCCATGGATAAAAATTGAGCAAAAGAAATTTTTGGTATAAGTATTAAAAAAAATGTGAAAACAAAACATAATTGCTCTGTATGGAAAATGGATACAATCCTTGGCAACGGTATTACCCACGAGTATCCAACATAAGCTTTATGGGTAAACTTTAGCGTTGGTGTATTTACTCGTCAAGCAATGTCACCCCCACATCTAAGAGTCCTTAGAGGCTATGTTTTGGGGTGTGGTACCTTGAACTCATTTTTAATGAGGTGGGAAAAATCAATCCTAGGTGATAGAATGTTATTTGGAAAATGTGGATTGGTTCCGGTTGACTTTCTTAATGATTCTCCCTATGTGCTTCAATTTTAATCATCACACGTACACGTTGGTGTTGAAGTCCTAGTTGTTTAATTTCATTGGATTTTGACTTGATTATTCTATGAATGTATTCATGCAATTGTTGGTAATGGTAAATAATACTCTCTTTTTGCATGGTATATATTTTTGACTTCGTGCCTCGACTTTTGATGATAACAAAGGGGGAGAAAGAAAAAGAAAGATTTGGTATGTCGGTATTATATGTTGAAGGGGGAGCTTGAAAAATACATAAAGAGGGGGAGCTTGAGAGAAGGGGGAGCATGCTTATATTTGCTAATATTTGCTATACTTATTGTGCTTGCCTTGTAATGGGTGTATGTCTTATTCCATATCATCCATACACCAAAATTACATTACACACCCATATCATCCATACACCAAATTACATTACACACTTCACACACCCATATTCAATGTACAAATCTTTCATTGGTTTGTCATAATCAAAAGGGGGAGATTGTTGGATACAACGATCGTTGATTTCTTGTTTGATGATAACAAACCTTGTGAATATTTTTGACGTGTTTTTAAGTGTTCTCAGGTGCAAACAACCAAGGAAAACAATATTCACAAAGTTGAAAATCGAAAGAAAAGTACATGCAAACTTGTCGAGTGCCGTAACATCAAGAGGATTAATCGAATTGAGGAGACACAACAATTAGTGGAAGAGATCCTCTCATCAACTCAGAAAGCCATTACAATCCTCATTGGTGCAATTAGCAAAAGGGAGGAAAAGCTAATGCATTGAATTAAAAAAGGTTGTTCTGTGCATTTGCATGTGAATTAAAAAACTGTGTTTTGTGTTTTTTTTGCAGGCACATGGGCCAAGCTCTGTGAATTCAAAAGGGATATTTTGTGCTTTTGCATTTGAGAGTTAGTGCTTTTAACATAAATAAATATAGGTCAAAGCTTGTGTTTAAAACAAACAAAAAAAATCGAACCACTCACGCATGCTGCATTTGCATCCAAGTAGTATTAAGAATGATTGGGTAAAGAAAAATATTAAATGGTAAAATTGTAAATTGTATATGTTTTCAACAAAACCCAATACCTATATATATTCTGTCGGCCTTCAACACACAATTTTCTCACAGAGCTTTTAACCACAAACCCTAGGAGAATAAGCCTCTTCTTCACATTTTTTAATCACATAGGGGAGCCGAAATATCAGGAGGGGCCGCACCTTCAAAAGCCACCCTTGTTAAAAACGTCAGAGCCTAAAAAGAAAAAAGGGAGCCGCATCTCTTGGAAATCTATGAGCAAAATCTTTGAGAGAGCCTATTGATTCAAGTGTGTACCCAATCAAATTGAAGAAACAAAAAGGGAATATCAGCCGCCCACATCTGCTTGAGCCTGCATTGAAATATTAAAAGGTAAGCCTTTTTTGTTTTGTTTAAAACTAAAGATTAATTGCTTACTTTGTTTTTGCAGGCATTGAAAAATCTCGAAGCAGCATCCTAAAAATTCCCTAAGCCGGCCACATTTTCTCTTTGACTAAGGCAATCAAAAATTTTCGAAGCGCACGCAAAAGCTTCCAAAGGGGCCGCACTAAATTCCTGAAGCAGCCAACAATTTTTTAATACGAGAATCTTTTTTTTTCTCAATTTTCGAAGTGCATAATCAAAGCATGCGCACTTAAAAAATCCCCAGGCCATTCTATGTGCTTTTCGTTTAATCCCTAAAGAGAAACCCTCTTTGTGCCTTCTTTTTGTTTGCAGGACAAGCCGCACAAAACAAAGCTTCATCTTGTTTTTTTATGTGCAGGCAATTAAGAAGAGGGGAGCTGCATATCTATAAGGCAAAGTTGCGGCAGTAAAATCAAAAATTGGGAAGAGCCAACATTGAGTCGGTATTGCTGAAATCACACAGAGCCGAATTATTTTGAGAAGATTGTGTGCAAGATATTCGTGCGCCTTCATCTAGGAAAGCTTGTTGTCGCAAGTTGCAATCTTTGGTAAGATACCGCAACTTTCAATTTCTGTGGAAGGCGCAAGTTTCATTGAGAGGGGAGATCTACAAAGAGGGGTACTACCGCAACTTGAGTTGCCATTGTCGAGAGACCATTACTTCTTGCCAGACGACATCTAGCCCATGCTGATTGACGAAGACGACACCGCTACACGATCTGAGCATTCTAAACTCTCTTGTTTATTATATTGTGTAGTATGTGTGTTAGTTCTTCGTAGGGGAAACTTTACCTTCTGTGTTATTTTTGGGGACCTGACGACTTGGGAGTCGTCACGGAGGGAGAGCATCTTACTAGATTGATAGTGTAGAGCACGTGGTGTGCGTACGAGCTAGGTGAGAGTAGATTTGGGATCTTTACTCATTGTAGCTGTACTTGATTACATATCTATCTAGTAGTTGCTTTCGGGGGCTGGAGTAGGTCGTAGGGACGACCGAACCAGGGTATATCTGTGCGTACTCTGTGACTGCTATTTTATTGCCTTGTCTGTGCCTATAACTGCGTGGGATTGTTCGTGGGTTGCACGAATATTTTTATTAGCCTATTCACCCCCCCCTCTAGGCTACGATCCAGATCCAACAATCTCGGCATGTATCTGATACATCCCAACCGATCGGGTGAGTTGTCACCCGATCGGTTGGGGCCTGTTTCCTGCAAAAACCAAGAAATTTGCTTAAGTCCCCGAACGTATGTTCTCGCGGCTGATTTTATTTATAAAAATAGATAAAATAAAGTAAAAATTAACGCTAAAAAGTGGGAAAAAGTTTAGAACATGGGTTACCTCCCATGAAGCGCACTTGTTTAACGTCGTTGGCTCGACGCCCGCAAGAGATGCTCATGGTGGCTGATACGGGTGATGCCCAAACTTCGGCATCTCTTCCTTGTTGGAGCTGAAGGCGCTTGGAGTAGTCAGCGGCTGGAAAAATACTTGCTCGACTACCCTCCCTTTGTTCTTGAGATACGTGGGCTTTTCCTTGGTGTTGGCGCTTCCCGCCATCTTCTTCAGGATCCAGACCTCGTCTTTAGTGAGGTCCGTGAGCTCTTTCCCCGTTCTCCTCGCAGGAGGAGTCTTGGGGAACCCGGGAGGGGTCGTTCTTGCTGCACTTGGTTTTCCAGCAGCTTCTTTGTCTTCGGGGCCTTCTTCATCTTCTAAATCCCCCAAGTCATCGGGGGGGTTTCTCAGGAGAATCTCCCAGGAGCTCTCCTCTACAGCTTTTTCTTCTTCTATCTCAACCAAATTGCATCCAGGGTCATCAGGGGGATCTGGGTGCTTCATAGATAATCCCAGGTCAAACTCAACTTTCTCTCCGCCGACGTTCAAAGATAGTTTTCCGTTCTTCACATCTATTAGAACGCCAGTAGTGGCCATGAAAGGCCGTCCCAGGATAATGGGGGTGTGTGCGTCTTCGGGCATGTCCATGACCACAAAGTCCACAGGCACATGCACCCCTCTCACATTTACCGGTAGGTCATCAACAATTCCCACCGGGTATTTGACCGACCGGTCAGCTAGTTGCAGGGTCATCCCGGTGGGCTCCAAATCACCCATTCCTATTCTCTTGTACATCGACAAGGGCATCAAGCTAACACTCGCTCCGAGATCGACGAGTGCACGATGAATCTTCACTGCTCCGATCGTGCAAGGAATGGAAAAGCTCCCCGGGTCTTTAAGTTTCGACGGATTTGCCCTCTGGATAAGAGCTCTACACTCCGCCGTCAACACTACTTTCTCCTTTCTGGACCCTCTAGTCACCAAATCTTTCAAGAATTTTGCATAGGAGGGGATTGTTTCGATTGCTTCTAGGAAGGGGATCTGTAAACTCAGGTCCTTGACCATGGCGAAGAACTTGCCATATTTCTCATCAATTTTTGCCTGAGCCAACCGTTGGGGAAATGGCACAACGGGTTTATACACTTTAGGGCTCTCTTCCTCCTTCTTCTCTTTCTCTTCTTCAGAGACTCCCTCCGGAGTCATAGGATTTGATGACGAAGCACCGGCGTCATTTGATTTTTCAGTTGGTCTCTCAACGACCAATGGTGCTTCCGGGTTGCCAGGGGGCACTCTAATAGGAATTTGTGTCCCGCTTCTCAGAACGATAGCGGACACATTCGCGTGCTCGTGCACGAGTGCCAATGTCTGGGGTGCTCCCCTCGGGTTCACCTCCGGTTGTGGCGGCAATTGGTTTTGCGACCTTGCAAGGTTCGCCACTTGTAACCCCAACTGGGTTACTTGGTCCGTGAGGGTCCGCTGACCCATTTCCAGCTTCTGGTTGATCCTCTCCTGGTTGGTAATATATTGAGTCAAGAGAGACTCAACCGGAGAGACGGCCCTCTGTTGTCCATACTGCTGCTGCTGCTGGAACGGCTGCTGATTCCTGGGGGCGTAAGATTGTTGCTGAGATGGTTGTTGCTGATACTGTTGCTGTTGAAACTGACTCTGCTATGTCCTAGCCGGCTGATATGCTTGTTGCTGCGGCTGCTGAGGCGGCGAGGGCTGAAATGGTGGCCGGTAACTGAAATTCGGGTGGTTCCGGTTGTTGGGAGAGTAGGCCGGGTTGGAATTTGTCCTTGGTGGATATGGCGCATTCCCCGTGGGGTTGTAAAATAGTGCGCTCGCCTGATCCAACGGTGGTGAGATGTCACCACCATCGAATTCCCCAAGGAATTCGGACTCTACCGCAGAAACTTGCTGTGTACCGGCCCCACCGGCTCCTACCATCAGTGCGGAGATCTAGGTCGAAAGCATGTCAAACTTGCTTGAAAGTTTGTCGACGTCCTCGACTCTGTGTATACCCCCAGTTCTTGTTGTGGCTCTCTCGTCACACCACCGCTCATTGTTGGATGCCATATTTTCCAGAATATTCCCGGCATCTTCCTCGCTTCTAGACATGAAGGAACCCCCAGCCGCGGTGTCCATAGAAGATTTCAGGTCATCCCTCAACCCATTGTAGAACAGATTAATAATCTGCCACTTCGGAAGCTCATGGTGAGGGCATCTTCTTTGCATCTCTTTATATCTCGTCCAAGCTTCATGCAAGGACTCGTGGCTGGCCTGGGAGAAGGAGGAGATCTCACTCCTCAACTTCATGGTCTTCCCCGGAGGAAAGAACTTTGTCAGAAAAGCGTTGGAGAGATTCTCCCAGGTGTTGAAAGTGTTGGGGTCCTTCCCCCTTAGCCATTGCTTGGCTTTGTCTCGTAAAGAGAAGGGGAACAGCTTCAGACGGATAGCCTCTGTCGTGACACCATTGATCCGGAAGGTGTCACACTTCTCCAAGAAGGAGTCTAGATGCTCGATCGGGCTCTCCATGGGTGCACCCGCAAACTGATCCTGCTGGATCCACGTCACCAATGACGGCTTTAGCTCAAAGCTTTGGGCCGTGATAGCTGGAGGACGGATGGCGGAAGTGGACTCGATAGATGGCATCGAGTATTCCAGCAGAGACTTCTGAGGTGGGGTGTTCTCCTCCATGGATTCGGGATCTTCCCTTCTCCGCTTCTCGGCGGCCAAGCGCCTAAGGGTGGCGTTAATCTCTGGATCGAGGGGGATCAAGTCGTCAAGACTCCTTGAACTCCTGCGCATGAAAAACAACAAACACCCGTGAAGCGACAAGTGGGAAAGAGACAGATAAAATAAGAAATAAAAATAAGAAAAATAAAAAGAAAAAGGAGAATGCGAAAATTATCGCGAGGTAGGGATGTGAGCTAGACACGAGGGTTCATGAGATCCTAAATTAACAAGCACGTTGCCTCCCCGGCAACGGCGCCATAAACTTGACCGGTGCCCCGCTTGCGTCGCGGCGGCGCGGTGTCGTTTACCGCAAGTTTCACGGTTAGTGTAGGGTGCGGGAATATCGAACTCAGGGAGGCGAGGTTGTGCTTGGGTCAGGTAGGACCTAAATCACCCCGAGGGGCGAGCTAGCCCGAATCGGTGGTTGGTTGTCACGAAAGAAAATAAAAGCGTATGAACGAAAAGAAAGTAAACCCGGGACTTTGGTTTCCAGCCCGAAGAGAGACCCTCGCCGATACGGCCTACGGGTATGGATAGCGATCGGGATTAGGGTCTAATGGTGAGATGTTGCCTCTGAAAGTGGTACCGGCGTCCCATGGGCCCGATATTCCGGTCGGTGCCCAGGATGATACACCGGACTTTCCGGATTCGATCAGTGGGCACTCCCGTGTCCATTAACACTGATCGATCCCGGGAGCACTAAGTCCGCAACGATATCTCCCGACGTCTCATCCTGTCGCTCCCGCGTGCTAGGACTTGGCGTCTACGCTAAAGGCGTGAGCTATGGCTAGGGAGTCAACCGCCAAGTTTATTCCCCCTCGGCCCGACGGTCAAAGGCGGTCTTTTTCCCGCCGATGACAATGAAACGCCCCGCGTAACCGTTAGATTCCTACTCCCTATCGATTTCCTAACCCTATGGACGCATCGGGAAGAGCCCCCGAAGGGGTTTCCACCAAAATCCCAGATTTGGGAACTACTCACAAAAATTCATGAAAAAGCAATCTAAATGAAATTTAACCGTTGGAATCATAATCGGACAATTGCAATGCGGAAGTGATAGAGTAATAAAGACAATACTAAAATTTTAGAAAGATCTGAAAACTTACAAAAGAGTAACAATTACAGCCGTCACAAGGAAATAAAACAGTAGAAAAACAGCAACTCTCGTTTCTGGAACCCTAGGGGTTCTATATATAGGCCGTCGCATCAACCGATCGGTTGACAAGTCAACCGATCGGTTGATCCGTTACAAATAAATATCAGAAAACGGCGAGTTTTCACCCGATCACATGAACCGATCGGGTGAGTTCTTGAGCGACCGGTTGGATCTTGTAGCGGTCGGGTGAATCGGCCGGTTCGACGTCCGTGTCTTCAGCTCATCTTTCTCAGCTACAGATGAACCGATCGGGTGAGAGTCACCCGATCGGTTGGCGCTTTGCTTCGAGAAAACAGAGAATAGCCCCCGCTGAACCGGTCTGTGAACCGGTCGGGTGACTTCGTTGTGAGCTACGGCGGAGACCGATTGGTGCACGCGTGCATCACCCGATCGGTTGGAGATGACCAACCGACCGGGTGAGGGGCTGAAAGATGAATACTTCGCCGTTTGACCCCCTGGATCACGCGTGACTTCTCCCGTTGCTCCGGGGACTTGGGATATCATCGTAAAAGGTCCCCTACGTGGTCGAACTCCTGCAATCATGGACAAACAAAGAAAAGTGAAAGAAAACAGGAAAATATACGAAAACGAATAAGAGACGGCGGAAAAAACGGAGAAACACAAAAGAAAACGTGCGTGAATATATAAAATATAAGCGCACGTCAATGGACACATCCGGTACTTCCGGGACGTCATTGGCAAGGCTCCTTGAGAGTTTGCCAAGGTTAGGAAGAAGATTGGAGGAGAGGAGGAGAAAAGAACGAGAGATGGACACTTCAGAATCTGTTTTCCAGGCGACTCGACCGAGCAGCAACAACTGCTCGGCTGAGCTGACACGCAGAATTTGCAAGGAAACGGCCATGCCCCACTCGACCGAGCAGATAGACAGCTCGACCCAAGCTGTATCAAACAGAGCGACTATTTTGATCTATTCTCCAAGGCACTGTAGCTCGACCGAGCAGCAAAGCCACTCGACCGAGCAGTTCACCTACTCAACCTAAGTCGTCATCAGACAGAACAGCGTTTTAGAGAAGCTTCCGACTTACTGTAGCTCGCCTGAGTGGATGGGCTACTCGACCGAGTAGCCTATATCAGCCAGAGCAGAAGCAGCAGCAAGCGACAGCCTTATATCAGCTCGACCGAGCATGCACCGATACTCGACCGAGTAGGACGATGCGACCAGTCAAGTTGATGGGCCCAAGTACCCAGATTTTTTGTGATTTTGTGGGGTCCATACCCCTTGTATATAAGTATAATTTGTACCCTATTTGCAGGGATACTAGACTTTTAGTATTTTCCTTAGTTTTAATTAGAGTTTTTTGATCTAAAGAATTTGTGTGCCGTCGCTAATTTGTAGAGACTAAAGCTTAGATTTTTATTGATCTTTATTGCGTGGAATCTTTATATTCTTAATTATCTTTTGTTTTCTATTGCTATACGATGCGTTGGTACGATTCTCTAAACTTTATATTGTTTTTTATGTTTTCTATTGCCGAGATGAATTCTTTTGCATCCATTGAATCTTTTATTACTTTTGCTACGATGCTTGAGTAGTTCTATCTAGGGGTAATGGATTAGCCCTAGGATCTTAGGATTTAGAAGTAAAGTTAGGATTTTTAGGTTGCGTTGGTATAAAAGGGACGTGTTTTGGTCGATCTAGCCAAATTTGTAGGAGATCTCGTACTGAGGTCATGACCACGGTCGGTGGAAGTGATTAGCTTAAAGAGTATCCTATGGATTTAATTAGGGAGTTAGTGAGTTAAATTAGGGCATGTACCGCCTATCGCGAGAGCAGGGCGATCACACGTGCCTTGATGGGATCCACCAACGTCCTATATTACTAATTGACGGCTACTGTAATTACGTCAATAAGAGCTACCAAAACACATCGAAGCTCTAATCCACGAGAGTGGCATGAGTTGAGATCACTCTATCCACGAGAGTGTAACGACTGATTTTCATGTATCTGGGTTTAATATAATATAATATATGTTTTGGTGGATTTTCTCCTCTTGTGTGGTTTTCAACTCCGTAGATTTCATTTTTGATCGATTCGTCGTATTTTCTCATTTCTTCCTTAGGATTGTCGATTTCGAAGTATGTCACTCGTGACGGACTTCATAACGGTCGTATCTAACTGTTAGATCAAGCCTAGGAGTCTTAGGAATGGATCCCGGGGCCTCGCGCTCCGTATCGGAACTTTTGGTGCTCATTAGCCGGTGTAAGAAGGGCCACCGACCGACTAGATGACGATCCAGTCGGTCGGCAATCCTTCTTGGACCGACTAGTTGGCTTTCTAAATTTCTCAGGAGTTACTGTTTATCGTTAGTCGGTCTAAGAACGTTGGTTGACCGACTAGGTTGCAAACTAGTCGGTCAGCAATGCTTCTTTAACCGACTAACACATCATCTTATTTTGTATCAGCTACTGTTTACTCTTAGTCGGTCTAAGAACGTTCATCGACCGACTAGATGCTAAACTAGTCGGTCAGTATTTGTTCATGGACCGACTAACTCTAAAATCCTATTTTCGTTCAGGAGTTACTGTTTGCACTTAGTCGGTCTGCGTTGGTCGACCGACCGACTAGTTGCCAAACTAGTCGGTCAGTGGTTGCTCTTTGACCGACTAACCAGTGTTGAAACCCTAATTTCTGGGCAGCCGCCAGCCCATCCTATTTAAACCCAACCCAAACGATTTCTTCTTACCCAACACGACCCAAAACCCTAAAATCTTCCCCCTTGAGCCCCCATCTTCCTCCAAGCTTCATTTCTCCATTCCAAGCCCTAAATCCATCATCCAAACCATCCATTCACTCCATCTACCTCTCATCTTCCCCAAAATCTCACCAAACCCATCAAAATCCCCAAATCCCCCAAAACCCTAGTTTTCCCAAACTTCTCCAATCTTTTCCAGATCTGATCTTAGGGTTCCCCGGAGTGTTCCTTCCGTCTCCTCTTGGTAAGAAATCGATTCCTCTATGTTTTCATAGTCTATTGGTATTTTTATGAAACCCTAATAAATTTCATGTTGTTTGATGGTTGTTCCCCCATAACAGTGATTTCCCCATAGATTGGCATCCGTGTGACGAAGTAGTCGCCATCCCCGGTGCTAGGCAAGTGAAACTTGCATCCCTTGATTTAGGCCATGTCTTAGGCCATTTACCTTGCTTTAGCGTAAAAGAGACTAGACGGTGAAAGGATAGCCGTTTAGACGCCACTGACCTAGCTTGACAACGAAGCTTGGTCCGTCACTTTCATCATGCTTGTATGTCACGTTTACTTTCCTTAACGGTACGCGTATTAACTGTTCATGTCATCCATGCATCCTTAACTGCTATTGCATTTAACTGCCATGTTTAATTTAATTAACGGTACGCGAATATGTTCATGTCATTGCATTTCGCCTGTCACGTTTAATTTAATTAACGGTATGCGAATTATCTGCTCATGTCATTGCATGCTTGAATACTCATCATGATTGCGTAGCATCGCTACATACTAGTGCTACTTGTTCCGGCTAGGTGCACCCCTACGCCATACTTATCAAATACACTTTCTGGCCCGTGTTCCAGAAGACGAGCTCATCATAGCCTGCGAGCAATAGGGCACTCGTTGAGTGACCCCTTGTACTTGATACTTGAACACAGCCTGCGGGCAATAGGGCACTCGTCGAGTGATCCCTTGTACTTTACTTGTTACTTGACATTACATGTCACCCCTACCACTTGATACATGCCACTTGTACTCTCCTTTACCTTACTTGTTACCACCGTACTTTACTTGCCATGCACCATGTTTTAATTGCTAGGTTGCTAGTTTACCATTATTCCCGTTTCCTTGCACAAGTCTTTCGACTTGCTGACATGTGCCCCTTTACTCTTTTGGGTGACACATGTTAGAGCCCGAGCCTGAGTTACTTGTTAAGGACGAGGTGTTTGCTGACGCCGAGCCTGTGCTTGTGTTTGACGGGGAGTACGTGGACACTCGGGACCAGTCCTAGTGTCTTCGTTGTGTTTTACTTTTGTTAGACAGTTGTTTTGTTATCGGTGCGTAGCACCTATACTTTGTTATGTCGTTTCCTTTGTTGGCCTTGTTCTGGGCCTTTAGACTCTTTTCTTTAGCCTGGTGGCTTTTCTGGATGTTGGACTTATGTTGGTGTTGGACAATTTATGAGATGTGAATTTTAATTCAGTCTCTCCTTGTGTTATTATTGTTATTCCGTTGTGGTTACAGGGACCTAATTATGTATTATTGACGCTTATCGGGTTTGGGGCTTCACAGCTCCACTCTCGTGCGGACCTTTTCACGTCTCGCCTCCATTTTAGGGGAGCGGGTCGTGACAGGTTTTGTTGGTGGCCCATGCAGGTCTCTCTGTAACTGCGATTTTTGGAATAGCGATAATAATATTAGAATGTCCAATAAACTAAGTTCGACGCCCGAGTCATAAGCTATGAGTCTAATCTGATTCGTTTTCTGTGTCACTAGATGGCAGGAAGACGTTTCACCCGTGGTGGGGGTAGTGGCGCGATCCCTCATGATGAGGAGCCCGAGCGGGAACCCACCAGCGGTGAGATGATGCGGATGATGATCCAGATGATGCAAGTGCAGCAGGGCGTGCTCCTGCACGTCCAGAATGCTCCACCTGCTCGAGCTGCCCGGGCACTTCTAGATGCCCCTCGCTCCGAGCCGGGAGCGAAGCAATTTCGGGAGCTGGGTCCCGCATATTTTGATGGATCTGAGGGTCCTCTGGCTGCCGACGAGTGGATAAGGAACATTGAGGATAACCTGGCGATGGCGAAGATTAACCCTGCTGGATGGGTTGATTTGGCTAAGAGGCAGCTGAAGGACAATGCCAGAAACTGGTGGGATGCTGAAGAGAAGATGCTGGTGGAGCCGATAGTTTGGGCTACCTTCAAGTCCAGATTTGATGGAGAGTTCTTCCCGAAGGCTGCTAGGCAGGTGATGCTGCAGCGCTTTATAGATCTGAAGCAGGGGAGCTTGTCGGTGGATCAGTACCACCAGGAGTTCACGAGGCTCAGTCGGTTTGCACCTAAGATGGTGCAAGATGCCGATGAGAAAGCTCAGCGATTTCTTCATGGACTGGCCTTGGAGCTTCAGAGCTTTATGACTTCTTCTGACTTGGAGACATATCAGAAGGTTCTGATTGCTGCGAGGCGGCAAGAGTTGAATTTGAATCAGAGGACGGGACATGTTTCCGCAGCTCGGAAGAGGCCTATGGAGCAGGCCAGGGCGGTGGTTAGGCCTGGTTTCAAGCCTAGTCATCCGGTGCAGTTCAAGAGGCCAGGAGGGCCTATCCTGAAGACTTGCCATTTCTGTGGCAAGACTGGACACCTCAGGGATCAGTGTAGGAGGTTTCTAGGACAGTGCATTGTCTGCGGAGATCCTGCCCACACCATCCGGGAGTGTCCGAAGTCGAGACAGCCTTGGCGGGCTCCTATTGCAGCACAGCCGTTGCAGCAGCGAGCTCCTGTGCCCGTTGGACGTGGAGCGCCCCTTGTTCCACAGAGACAGGCCTTTCGGCAGGCTGTTCCGCCAAGAGGGCAGGCCTTTCTGATGACTGAGGAGGAGAGCATGGCCGTGGATGAAGTTATTGCAGGTGACGCTCATTCTAGCTATTTATCTTCCTTAGTTAGGTTGATTTTTGATTATATTGGTTGCTTGCTCATGATTGTTTGCTAGACTAGGATTTGATTGTTAATTGCTTGTTAGGTGTGGTTTTGGTTTGCACGTTTCCTGCATGAGTCCTCTTTGACTCTGGTGCATCGATGTGCATTATTTCTCGGAGCTTCGTGGAGAAGCATTCCTTGTCGACGTCCTCTCTTCCTAAGAGTTGGAATATCGTCACAGGGAACAGTGTAGTCTCGGTGCATCGTGGGTGAAATTCTTGCCCGTTGGTGGTTTGTGGACGTGAGCTTTGTGCTGATTTCATTGTCCACGACATCATCAATTACGATGCGGTCCTTGGGATGGATTGGCTTGCGAGCTTCTATGCTACGATTGACTGTCGGAGGAAGAAGGTGGTGTTCGATATTCCCGGACACCCGGTATTTGAGTTCAGTCGTGGTAGCAGTTCGCTGGGTCCGGTCAGATTTCGGGCCAGACCAGTGGATGTCGTGGCTAAGCAGATGGAGTTGGAGTGGCCAGCTGTGGTGCGTGATTTTGGTGACGTCTTCCCCGAGGAGATGCCTGGATTGCCGCCTGATCGAGCTTTGGAGTTTTCTATTGATCTTATCCCAGGTGCGCAGCCCATTTCGAAGGCACCATATCGTATGGCGCCGGCAGAGTTGGAAGAGTTGCGGAAGCAGTTGGATGAGCTTATGCAGAAGGGTTATATTAATCCTAGCGTGTCTCCGTGGGGAGCACCGGTGTTGCTGGTTAAGAAGAAGGATGGTTCGCGTCGCATGTGCGTGGACTATCGGGAGTTGAATGCGGTGACCATTAAGAATAAATACCCGTTGCCTCGCATCGATGATATTTTTGATTAGCTTGGAGGTTCGAGGGTGTTTTCCAAATTGGATTTGAGGAGTGGTTACCATCAGTTGAAGGTGAAGAAGGGAGATGTTCCGAAGACAGCGTTCAGGACGAAGTATGGACACTATGAGTTCGTGGTTATGCCTTTCGGCGTAACTAACGCGCCCGCAGTTTTCATGAATCTGATGAACCTGATTTTCTACGACTTTTTGGATAAGTTTGTCGTTATTTTTATTGACGACATTCTGATCTATTCGAAGTCGGAGGAAGAGCATGCCTCGCACTTAAGGACGGTTTTGGAGATTTTGAGGAAGCATCGTTTGTATGCTAAGTTTTCGAAGTGCGAGTTTTGGCTAGATAGAGTTGCTTTTCTCGGGCATGTGATGACTGGAGATGGTATTTCAATGGATCCCGAGAAGATCCGGGCCATCAGGGAGTGGCCTGTTCCGTCGTCGGCGTCTGAGATTCGGAGTTTCCTTGGACTTGCTGGTTACTATCGGCGATTCATTAAGGACTTTTCTCGTATTGCTGAGCCGATGACCAGGTTGACGCGGAAGGATGTTGCTTTTGTTTGGTCGGGTGATTGTGAGGGTGCTTTTGGTATTCTAAAGGAGAGGTTGACGAGTGCCCCTATTCTTGTCGTGCCTGATCGCAGCGGTGGATTTGAGATCTTTTGCGATGCTTCCGGCAAGGGTCTAGGTTGTGTGTTGCATCAGCATGGGCATGTTGTGGCATATGCGTCTCGTCAGCTTAAGGTTCATGAGAAGAATTACCCGACGTATGATTTGGAGTTGGCTGCCGTTGTGTTTGCTCTTAAGATTTGGAGGCACTTCCTGCTGAGTGAGAAAGTGAAGATTTTCACCGATCACAAAAGCTTGAAGTATATTTTCACTCAGAAGGAGCTCAACATGCGACAGCGTCGATGGTTGGAGCTTATGGCGGATTATGATATTGATTTGCAGTTTCACCCTGGTAATGTGAATGTGGTTCCAGATGCTTTGAGTAGGCTTCCAGCGGTGATGATTTTGACCTCGCAGTGGAGATTGCAGCAGGATTTTTGCGAGTCTGGTGTGGAGATTGTTCTTCCTGGAGAGGCTTTGTCGTTGATGTACATGCAGGTACAGTCGACGATCGTGGATCGGATTAAGGCTAGCCAGGCTGAGGATCCGAAGCTGGTAAGAATTCGGGAGCAGGTGGGAGCCGGTCTGCGGACTGACTTTTTGATTCATGAGGATGGCTCGCTGAGTTTCGGAGCCAGGTTGTGTGTGCCAGCTGGGGATATCAGAGAGGAGCTGATGGTGGAGGCACACAGTTCGCCGTATTCTGTGCATCCTGGTGGCACCAAGATGTACCAGGATCTTCGTCTGAATTATTGGTGGCATGGTATGAAGAGGAGCGTGGCTCGGAGTGTAGCCAAGTGCTTGGTATGCCAGCAAGTGAAGGCGGAGCATCAGCGTACGGTCGGGTTGCTACAACCGCTTCCGATTCCGGAGTGGAAGTGGCAACACATCACTATGGATTTCGTGACTGGACTACCTCGGAGTCCGAAGCAGAATGACGCGATTTGGGTGATCGTAGATCGATTGACCAAATCTGCGCACTTTATTCCGTTCCGAGTGGGACAGTCCACTGAGGCGCTAGCAAGGAGATATATGGAGGTAAATTTCTTTTAATCTCCGTTCCCTTTTCCTAGTTTGGATAGTGATGTAAAGTGAATCGTGCAGGAGGTTGTGCGACTTCATGGAGTCCCCGTGAGTATCGTGTCTGACAGAGACACGAGGTTCACATCTCAGTTTTGGCAGAGTTTGCAGAAGAGCTTGGGTACGCGTCTGAGTTTCAGCACGACGTACCATCCGCAGACGGATGGCCAGTCCGAGAGGACGATTCAGATTTTGGAAGACATGCTGAGGGCGTGCATGTTGGATTTCAAGGGTTCGTGGGAGGACCATCTACATCTGGTAGAGTTTTCCTACAACAACAGCTTCCAGGCGAGTATTGGCATGGCGCCTTTCGCCGCTCTTTATGGGAGGAAATGTCGATCGCCATTGAGTTGGGATGACGTTGGTGATCGGGAGTTGTTGGGACCTGAGATGATCGTGGAGGCCGTGGATATCGTCAGGAATATTCGGGAGAGGTTGAGAATTGCTCAGGACCGTTTTAAGCATTGGGCGGATGCTAAACGTCGTCCTTTGGAGTTTCAGCCGGGCGACCATGTGTTCTTGAAGATTTCCCCGAATCGTGGTGTGATTCGTTTCGGGAAGCGTGGGAAGTTGAGCCCGCGATACATTGGACCATTTGATGTTTTGGAGAGGGTTGGCGAGGTTGCTTATTGCTTGGCCTTGCCGCCATCTTTGGAAGGAGTTCATAATGTTTTCCATGTGTCGCAGCTTCGTCGATACATTAGCGATCCATCTCATGCGGTGGATTTTTCGGAGATTACCGTTCGCCCAGATTTGACGTATGACCAGCATCCAGTGCAGATTCTGGACAGGCGTCAGAAATCGATTCGGAACAAGATTGTCAATCTTGTGAGGGTGATGTGGCGACACGGCTCACCTGGAGAGTCTACTTGGGAGAATGAGGATGAGATGCGAGAGCGTTTCCCGCTTTTGTTTCCGGACTCGTGAGTATTCGGAAATTCCGAGGACGGAATTTTTCTTAAGTTGGGGAGGATGTAACGACTGCTTTTCATGTATCTTAATATAATATAATATATGTTTTGGTGGATTTTCTCCTCTTGTGTGGTTTTCGTCTCCGTAGATTTCATTTTCGATCGATTCGTCGTATTTTCTCGTTTCTTCCTTAGGATTGTCGATTTCGAAGTATGTCACTCGTGACGGACTTCATAACGGTCGTATCTAACTGTTAGATCAAGCCTAGGAGTCTTAGGAATCGATCCTGGGGCCTCGCGCTCCGTATCGGAACTTTTGGTGCTCATTAGCTGGTGTAAGAAGGGCCACCGACCGACTAGATGACGATCCAGTCGGTCGGCAATCCTTCTTGGACCGACTAGTTGGCTTTCTAAATTTCTCAGGAGTTACTGTTTATCGTTAGTCGGTCTAAGAACGTTGGTTGACCGACTAGGTTGCAAACTAGTCGGTCAGCAATGCTTCTTTAACCGACTAACACATCATCTTATTTTGTATCAGCTACTGTTTACTCTTAGTCGGTCTAAGAACGTTCATCGACCGACTAGATGCTAAACTAGTCGGTCAGTATTTGTTCATGGACCGACTAACTCTAAAATCCTATTTTTGTTCAGGAGTTACTGTTTGCACTTAGTCGGTCTGCGTTGGTCGACCGACCGACTAGTTGCCAAACTAGTCGGTCAGTGGTTGCTCTTTGACCGACTAACCAGTGTTGAAACCCTAATTTCTGGGCAGCCGCCAGCCCATCCTATTTAAACCCAACCCAAACGATTTCTTCTTCCCCAACACGACCCAAAACCCTAAAATCTTCCCCCTTGAGCCCCCATCTTCCTCCAAGCTTCATTTCTCCATTCCAAGCCCTAAATCCATCATCCAAACCATCCATTCACTCCATCTACCTCTCATCTTCCCCAAAATCTCACCAAACCCATCAAAATCCCCAAATCCCCCAAAACCCTAGTTTTCCCAAACTTCTCCAATCTTTTCCAGATCTGATCCTAGGGTTCCCCGGAGTGTTCCTTCCGTCTCCTCTTGGTAAGAAATCGATTCCTCTATGTTTTCATAGTCTATTGGTATTTTTATGAAACCCTAATAAATTTCATGTTGTTTGATGGTTGTTCCCCCATAACAGTGATTTCCCCATAGATTGGCATCCGTGTGACGAAGTAGTCGCCATCCCCGGTGCTAGGCAAGTGAAACTTGCATCCCTTGATTTAGGCCATGTCTTAGGCCATTTACCTTGCTTTAGCGTAAAAGAGACTAGACGGTGAAAGGATAGCCGTTTAGACGCCACTGACCTAGCTTGACAACGAAGCTTGGTCCGTCACTTTCATCATGCTTGTATGTCACGTTTACTTTCCTTAACGGTACGCGTATTAACTGTTCATGTCATCCATGCATCCTTAACTGCTATTGCATTTAACTGCCATGTTTAATTTAATTAACGGTACGCGAATATGTTCATGTCATTGCATTTCGCCTGTCACGTTTAATTTAATTAACGGTATGCGAATTATCTGCTCATGTCATTGCATGCTTGAATACTCATCGTGATTGCGTAGCATCGCTACATACTAGTGCTACTTGTTCCGGCTAGGTGCACCCCTACGCCATACTTATCAAATACACTTTCTGGCCCGTGTTCCAGAAGACGAGCTCATCACAGCCTGCGGGCAATAGGGCACTCGTTGAGTGACCCCTTGTACTTGATACTTGAACACAGCATGCGGGCAATAGGGCACTCGTCGAGTGATCCCTTGTACTTTACTTGTTACTTGACATTACATGTCACCCCTACCACTTGATACATGCCACTTGTACTCTCCTTTACCTTACTTGTTACCACCGTACTTTACTTACCATGCACCATGTTTTAATTGCTAGGTTGCTAGTTTACCATTATTCCCGTTTCCTTGCACAAGTCTTTCGACTTGCTGACATGTGCCCCTTTACTCTTTTGGGTGACACATGTTAGAGCCCGAGCCTGAGTTACTTGTTGAGGACGAGGTGTTTGCTGACGCCGAGCCCGTGCTTGTGTTTGACGGGGAGTACGTGGACACTCGGGACCAGTCCTAGTGTCTTCGTTGTGTTTTACTTTTGTTAGACAGTTGTTTTGTTATCGGTGCGTAGCACCTATACTTTGTTATGTTGTTTCCTTTGTTGGCCTTGTTCTGGGCCTTTAGACTCTTTTCTTTAGCCTGGTGGCTTTTCTGGATGTTGGACTTATGTTGGTGTTGGACAATTTATGAGATGTGAATTTTAATTCAGTCTCTCCTTGTGTTATTATTGTTATTCCGTTGTGGTTACAGGGACCTGATTATGTATTATTGACGCTTATCGGGTTTGGGGCTTCACAGCTCCACTCTCGTTCGGACCTTTTCACGTCTCGCCTCCATTTTAGGGGAGCGGGTCGTGACAGAGAGTGGCATGAACATTGTTGATTCTTAATGCACGGATCGTGTGCGCCTATCGCGAAAGTGGGGTATAGTATTCGATACGTAAGATTCATGGCGCTTAGAGTCATGAGTTCTACATCTTAGATGCGACAATCCCTAATAAAGCCAATGCAACGTAAGAGTTCTAGCCTAGCATCGACATCTGACAATCCTAGCGGTGAGTCTAATGCTCTAGTCTTTTATTATTGATTACAATCTTCCAATAAACAATCTTCTGAAACTGACTGCTCGCTTTATTCTAAGATCTAGAAATCACCTAAGACAATAACGTCACTCACCTCCATGTGGGATCGATATCTTTTATACTATTACTTGACACCGTACGCTTGCGTTAGGTACCTAGAATTCACACTTAGGATACATCTAGCCCTCGGCATTCGTGCCTTTACTAGGTGGGTTTTAAGTGTTGGTTTCGGGGGCATCACCTGTTATGCCTTCAACAGGCGCCTGTTGGAAGTCTAATAACTCTAATTGAGTTATTGGCATAGGAAACCTATTGGATTGGTTTCTATGATGATCCTAAGGTTCACTAAAATGGTAAATGCATATGCATGAATGAGTGACCATCTAATTAAGGCATCCTTATTAACTCACACAAAGAAGTAACAGATATGAATGAAAATATTACATGGATTACATTCATTTACTTCTAAGTGCACTACTCTTCAAGCTTGAGCAGCCTTGATTCTTCCCATCTTCTTCCAAGCTTTGGCACCTCTTGATGAGCTTCATTTCATCAGGCTCCAAGCTATGGCAATGCTCCTCTTGATGTCCATCCTTGCACCAAGCTATTAGTCTCCAAAATATTATTCTTCAATTGTTAAACATGCGACTAAAATATTAATAGCCATTAGCAACGACATAATGTTGTGATCATCATCAAAACTATATTGGTCTAAAAAGCCAATACCTAACACTTATGTGGAGTCAATTTTCGATGGATATAGTGCCATCAATTAGTAAGTCCTTGATCTTTATTTAGCTTATGTGGAGTCAGTCTTTAGTAGAAGTGAAGCCATCAACCTCTTAGCCTTTAACTTTTATCCAACTAACATGGAGTCAATGTTCAAAGGAAGTGGAGCTATCAACCCATAAACCCTTAATTCTTGTCTGACTTGTAAGCCCATTATGGGAATGAAACCAGTGTTAGATAGATGTGGAACCATCAACTCACAAGCCTCCTAACAAACTAGAAGCGAAGGGCTCAAATGACATAGGGATGCTCACATTGAGAGCAATGTTCTAATAATCTTCCAGTGAGTGATAGAACGCATTTAGAAGAAATGGTTCCGTGGAGCTTCTGAAAGATTAAAGAATCACAAACATACCTAATAAGTAAAATCAGTAAAAGGTGAATACACATCCTAAATGACTATATGAAAAGTAAGCATTTATAGACAGAGACGCGTCATAATGTTGGCAAACCTTATGTTGGTGAAATCTTTTAAACTCAAACATTTGAAGTGAAACCAAAACCAGATATTGGGAGCAATAAGTTTAGAAAACATCGAGTCCCAAAAAGTGAGCCTTTAAATGCCAAGTTATTAAAAGTATTATGCCTTGGCTGGCAAAGACAAAAACGAGCCTAGGAATGCACAGATTTGGAAACGTTAAGCCTTATAGGCAAAAGCCAAAAATGATCTCATTGTGGAAAAGTTTTGAAAATTATAAGTCCTAAGCGGGAAAAGTTTTGTAAACATGCTTGTAAGGAAAAGGTAAAACCTAAGCCTCTGAAGGAAAAAAATCATAATAACTAGTCAATGATCAGATGCGTTAAGTAGTAACTCGAGAAAAGAGACTAGTTTGGTATAATGGCCAAAGGTAAGACAAATAACCAAGCATGGTGCATGAGGCAATAGATTAAATCAAGATGAATCACTATGCATTGAGATTAAAGGAGGTAGTTGCTTGAAATGGGATGAATCGAAAAGTATGGGGCATAAGGTGGTAGTCCAAAGCGACATAAATTGGCAAGCATGAAGATGTAGTGGGAAATGCCATAAGGCAAGAAGAATTTATAAGAATAACAAATGTGATAGGATGAAGCATGAGTTATTCTCATCATCAATTCATAGATGCCCACTTATGGAAATCTAGATGATTCAATCCAAATAACAATAATGAGTATCAGAGTGCTCGTTATTGGCATTGGATAAAAATGTATTTAGTAAACAAATGAACTGCGTAGAAAATGCCTTTGTGGCAATGTTATAATGTTACTTATGTTGAATCTCCTGTAGATGACAAATGAAACACTAGAGTGGCAGTGAATAGTGTATATCAAACACAATTCTAACTTAAAACTAATCCCTCTAGATTTCATCTAAGAGATCAATTAGAGTTACCTAACTTGATTCTTCATTATCACAATCTCAACTTGCAAGAATCTTAAGCAACGAAAAGAAAGCACAATAAGCAACAAAAAGAAAGCACAATTTGCAAATATGAATTAAAGTTTAAGAGACAAAGAAAGTCAACGCAAACACAGAGAATTTTTATCCTGGTTCAGTCTGTCCGTAAACCCTATTCTAGCATCTACAAACCACTCTTAAACGAGAGAATCAACCTCAACAAACTTGAGGACTTTTATAACTCACCTCATTGCCAGTAAGGATTTCCAATACCTTTACAACCTAGAGGATTTAGAACACACCTCCATAAAAGAGGATTTTCCCCACCACTTGCCCCTTCAACAAGAGGACCTCCCACTAACCAAACCAAGTGTGGATTTATAATAATCACCAAAAAATACAACGATTGCATGCCACCTAACAAATGAGGGTTTTACAAACCTTGCTTTGATGGAATTTACAACATTGCCTATAACTATAGCAATTGAAGCTCAAAGTGTGAGAAGTGGCTAAGGCTAGAACTCTTTGATATTCAGAGATAAGGATGGAAGATGTATGAGATCAAAAAACAGATTTTGGCCAAGAGGGTTGCTGAAAATCTTTTGGAGAACTTTGAAAACAAGAGGCAAAAAATCAAGGATTTTGTTTCAAGAATTTTAGCACAGGAGCATGCATATCTTTATGAAAAACTTGTTTAAAATGAACATCCTTCATGCTAAAAATCCCAACAACACCTTCTATTTATAAGCCAAGTTTCAAGTCAGTAGAATACCAAAACCACCCTTAACTACGACTATAAATGGCTATTTACATATTCCCAACTTTGGCCTGACAGCTAGTTCTAGTAGACTGATGTACACTTTGCAGTCGACTAGTTGGCAGCTAGTCAACTAGTTGATGTACACTGGTCGACTAGTCCATGCATTTCTTAGGAGATGATTGCTCTCTGTAAAAACTAGTCGACTGCAGTTCATTGCCTAGTTGACCAAAGCACAAGAGCTAGTCGACTAGGTTATGTACTATGGTTGATTAGAGTGACGCTTTCTAGCTTATTGATTACCAAGTCTAACCGATCGACTAGGTATCTATTCTAGTCAACTAGTTAGTCTATGAAACTTAAAATTTGGCCAATTAAACTTAAAAACATATTTTAAATTATTTCCAAAACATCTTAAACTTTTGAAAATTGATCCTAAGTGTGTGTGCTTCAATGCAATGCCTTATACAAAGTTCTAAGACAAGACTAAAAATTACATCAAAATAAAATATATCTTCACTTGAAGGCTCTTTGATGTAGTCTCTTGGATTTCGATGGTCTTGTCTTTGATTCTAGATTTCTTTAAGCTTAGTGTGTTGCTCGGTTCCATGATTCCTCTTCATTGACTCCATGTGCCATGAATTATTTCTTTTTTTGCTTTCATCAACATTTTGGCTTCCTGAGTCTTGTACTCATCTTTTTGATTAATTACTCGTATAATTCCCTTACCTGCATCCACAATTAGTACACGCAATAGTTTGTTCATTATTAAGACATACCTAGGGGTGACTCAATATCCTAACATTGTCTCCCTTTTGACGATGACAAACAATTGATACATAAAATATGAAATATATGAAATTAATCAAAGTTTAGATACTTACTCTCCCTGCATAGATGCATAGTATTAGAGATTAACTATTAGGCTCCCAATGCATCAATGCATTTTAGAAAAAAGCACATTACAACATGTAAATATATCATATTTTATATTACTAACCAAATATATCTCTCCCTGTGGTATTATCAAAAGGGTGATAAATATCAATGTACATCAAAAAGTGATACTCATATATTTTCCTCTTTAAGCAACCTTAAATGACTTTACATGTCACATGAATTTCCCAACGCATAATATACCACTTCAAGATGAAATATCATGTGACATCATATCTATTAAAGCATAATTCCATATACAATTACAAGCTATGTTAACACCAATGAACATGAAGTATATCATGTCAACATAATGTTGATAATCAAGATTTTAGCATAGGAAACATCCACGTATCCAAGTATTATATAGCAAGTGAGTCATATACATTAATACGACGCATAATCTCAAGACATTGAATGCTTAAAAGTTTAGTTCATGCTAGAATGTTGGCGTAGTATTATGAATAAAGATTGTGTGGTAAGAATGAATGAGTCATATTAATAGGATATCATGTCTCAAATATCACAGTATTATACAATGCAAGATATTCTGACATACTCTTAAAATATCACAATATGAATAATGTGTTGGAAAGAATATATCACGATATCCATTATTTTACACTAGTGTGTGTATCAAAGAAGTGTCATAATAAGTTAATGAATGCATGATACCACATGCGTAAACAACAAAATTCAAATCATAAACCTACCTCAAATCTATCAAAAAGTAACAATGTTTCACATATCCATCAAAACACCTGAGCTTGATATAACAACATAAAGCACATAATGCTCAATCTGATCATATTATCATCATCAAAAGTCATATCCAAAGAGTTAATATCCAAAGAGACATATGATTCAAATATCAAGCCATATAGCAAGAAACATGAAATTTGATACCATAGCATAGAACATAAGAGAGTCATTATATAACAAATTTTATGACCATTACAAAACATGAATACATTACATCTTATAACAAAGGTTAATAACTTCATGAGAATTTTAAATACATAACAAACATCTAAAGTACATCCTATATGCAAGCAATTATCACCCTTGTGGAGGTTGACCAAGGAATCTAGCATGGATTTCATCCATGAATTCTTCTTGCCAATCAATGATATGGCTCAAAAAGTGTTGTTGATCCAGTTGCATCTGCCGCATTTGTTGTGTTATGACATTATGCATTTCTTACATCCTATCCATTTTTTCATCAACTAATCCAGTGTGAGATAAAATAATATCTAGTGGAGGATGATGGGGATTATGATGAGCTCATCATCATCTTAATATTCACCAAAAAGATGCATCCTAAGAAGAACGAATATATCTAGGACATCAGTTTCAGAGTCAAAAGAGACACCAAATGCTTGAATATTCTAGTAAGAAGACAACCATGATACATGTATCTATTTGATGTCTAAAGGAAGTTGTTAAAGAATATTTGTGCCTAATTTTTCTTGGTTTGATAAACAATGCATAAACACATTTGGCCACATCAATGTAAACATAGTTGAAACTGCCAGATTTTTGGATAAGATTATAAGACAAAATTCTAGCAATCACTACAGCATCTGGGTGCATAGAACTTAATATAATGTCAGGCCTAATGGGTTAGATGTCAGAGAATAACTTAGATATCACATCTTGATCATTAGTTGGCACTTCGTTCAAGAGTAATTGTTGATTAGGGAAATTAAGAATCCTACCAATTTTTCGATCAAGGCGTCAATTTGATATTTACACCCTTAACAAAACTTTTAATCTTATGATTATCAATCCTTTCCAAATGGGTGTAGAATAGAAGAACAAGTCCAGGATAACAATGATATCTATTATTAAAGGTAAATACATCATGCAAATTAGAATTCAAGAAAATTTGAGGAATCCCATAGTTAACAAGTTCTTCAAACTTAACTCACACATAATTATTTCTCTAGAGTACTTCAAGTATTCTTGTTCAAAATAAATACTCTTGAGATATTGGTGAAAAGATTTGGATTGATCTCTAGAAGATGAAGCTGCACAAGAAGTCCAAGCATATTCTTTGTAGATATCATCTCATAAGCGATATAGAATCGAGGAAGGACATAGAACTCTTGAGTGTCCCAACAGAGGACAATTTAGCAAATCCATTCACCCAGGGTCTGCCACGTGAATGTCTAGAGAGACTCTTGTGTAAAAGTGGTATGAGATACCATGATAATTGGGCCTGATTGCAAGTGGAAGTGTTGGTAAATGCATGCCCTCAAGGCCAATTATTTTATAATTGGAACATCTTGTTCAAAATAATAATATGTTATTTGGTGCAAATTTATTTGAGTATGTTTACATTTGTTTTGTCTATAATAAATACTTAGATAATGTCCTGAGACTTAACGCAAGGTCAGACATATGTCAGGATAAGGATCTTGATAGTGTAAAATGGATTGACTCTCAGGAATATAAGTCTAAAATAGTTCGTAGTCGTAGATGCATTGAGAAAGGACATTAATGCATCAGATAGACTATTGTGCCATCTGTATTCACCAAGTGTTGGTGGCGATGATCCTATGATCGTTCAATTTAGCAAAATTAAAGACGAGACCCAGGTCTCACTAGAGAATGAGTTCACTGAATGACCCAACGAGAACTGTCATATGGATGGCACAAACTGAACTGTAATTATAGGCAAGACTGACATTTGACTTGAGGCCATTGTACGAACTTTTGCGTGAACATTGCCATTTTAATCTTTAACCTAGCTTCGAGGCAGGGCCTGTCGAAAGGTTTTTGGTTAGGTGGCACTTGAAGCGTATGAGAGGAGTAGTGGCCAAGAGAGAATTCGTCTTTTCCCTTGTGAGGAGTTAGTGTCACAGACTCAGTATGGTTCTTAGCAGAAATCCTTAGCCAATGTGTGTTGGATATGATCCAACAAAGACAAGCTAAGACCAAACGATGCTGATTGACTGCAAAACTAGTATGTTTGACATATATCCATCCCATAGGCTTTGCAGTGATAAAATGTTGATGAAGAGATTAAAACTACATAATTCATCACTGACATAGCCAAGGGTAGTTCCGACAATGTTTATGTCAAGGGACAGTCCACGTAATGATGATACCAAACCAGAGATGGCAACTACTGCTTGTAGTCACTGTCAACAGGGGCCATTCGTCCCACCTGTAGTAGGTCCAGGCTATAGGGTCTCACACAAGCTGAGATCCTCGTCCAAGTATTAAGAGAAGAATGCATTTGATGCATAGGAATTAATATGGTTGCAATTAGTTGCGAAGAGGATTTCGGTCAAATATGATGTGACATGAAAATTGAGTCTTAAAAAAGCATAGAAAACGCATAATCTAGATGGCGACGGGGCACACCTTGGACCATGTTCGTCTGTGAGAGAAGTTACAAAATTACCACAAGCGTACGATGTCGTATGCAGTGGATGTCGATCGCAGGGAGGCAAAGGCTCAATCATGGACTAGTGTCAGGATTCGTATAGATGCAGGAATCGATGTCTTAAGGGTAGAGAGCAGTGAAAAAAAGGGGGAATTCAACTATAAGAAAGGAGCTAGGCTTACTGTATCACCGCTATGTAGGTCTTGAGCTAAATGGGTCTAGCTTCTCGATTTAAGGATTACAGTGGTCGATGATGACCGAGTCTCAATCCTTGCCCTCTCGATGTCTATATATGAGAGAAGACTCAGAGAATAGGTTGGATCCTTATCGTAGCTCCGATGGTTCGTCGGTCACTACGATATAAGTGGGTCTAGTGAGTGTGACGAAGTGAGTGTGCCCGATGGTTCATCGACGCCTAGCACTAGATGGTCAACCCTCCATTAAGGGCATCAAAAAGAAATCCCAATGGGTCGGTGGGGATTAATATTGGTAGTTCAATAATGGGGTGAGTTGAATAGGGCTCTCATCTAATCCAATTCCTAGACTATAATCTCACTGAATCGATATTTGGGACGATCCATCATGCTCAATCCCAACAATAGGGCTCGACATGGCCCTAGCTAAGGGGCTACTCACTAATCATAGGGTTGATAGATGAAATAAATGCAATGGTAATCATAATGAGCTAACAATAAAATGAGCTGAAAATAACACTCAAGCAATCAAAGTCGCAACATCAGTTAAAGATAATACAACTAATTAAAGGAAGGATTAGAAAGATTCTTACAAATAAACAGCAAGAAATAGCTCCAGAAAACCCACATGAAAATCGCCCAAAATAGAAAATATTCAAATCGAGCGTACTTTCAGTGTTTACAACTAATCCTTATATAGAATTACATAGCGCACGGCCGTGCTGAAAAGTGGTACGGCCGTGTCAACCCTAATGACCAAGGTTTACAATGTGTCGTCACCATCTCGCACGGCCGTACCGATCGATCGGCATGGCCATGTCAGTCAATCCTCTGTGCCTTAGCAGATTTCCAGCGGCTCCAATGCTTCACATGACACAGCCGTGTAGCACGGTCATGTTGTCAGTCTTCAATCTGCCATATATCCAACACGGCAGTGCTGCTGAGCTGCAATCGGCATCCTCCACTGATACTTTGACATGGATGTGCATGCACCAACACGACCGTGTTGAGTCTTTTTCTCTTCCTCCAAGCCTCTAAGCTTGACCATGCCTCTTTCCTCTTCGTTGTTTCCTCCTTCGGTCTCTATTTCACCAAAAATATGTCGTTTTGGGAACGAATACCTAAAATATGGAGAAAACATACCCCAGACATTAAAGTGGAAAAAGATGGTAAAAATTGGCTAAAATAACGACGATGGTACAAAAGAAAAGGGAGAAAACACGGGGAAAAAGAGCAGAAAAACATATATAAAATAAACCTAGTAAATTACACCAAGCTAAACTCTTGCTCGTCTACGATCAAGACGGGAAATGAAGGACAGTGAGAAATTTGCTAAGAAAGTCCGATAATTCCCTCTCAAACTACTCATGCGCATGCATTGTATAAATGGTAGAGTCAAGGGTCATTTCAAGCTCATATACGATATCAACCTAATGTGGCAGAAGACTTGAACACTACTCTCTTTACGGCGTCAATTTTAACACACACACCCATGAGAAGTGCTAGTCCCTGAGAACCTCTCTGATAGGACTAGGTTAGAGGAATTCAACTCTCACCCTACACACGTGAAGGTAAAAATTCTGGCGGCATATCGTAGGATCGTAATCTCTCTAAGGTCGGCCATGTCAAGCTAGTCCCTCCTAAACCATGGCGATAAACATGATTTTGTTAGTATTATGCATATACACATGTATTATTCTTTTCTTTTTCATTTTTTTGTTTCTTTTATTTTTTTGGGGGCTTAGGCGATCTATGTAACGAGATTTCGGCCAATGACTCCCGACCCAGACTAGTCTAGAGCATTGGGCCAAGATGGACCCTATGGGCCTACTCTCTCGAATCTCCTAAAACCCGTTATTCTTATGCACTCCCCCAAATCACATCTTACGACGCGAATCTCTAATGCTTCCTGAGGTATGGAGACTCGACTACTCGATAGGATATGGAGAACGGTGCACTTATTCTATATACACATTTTTTTGAATCATGTCATTCCACCATGCTAAAGGGGAAGGCTTAGCTATATTCAAGGCTAAACCCATATTGAGCTTAAACCTACTCCACACATCCAGAAAAACCTAAATTCGCGTGTTCGAAGAGTTGAATAACCTAATAACCTACCTTATGGGAGGCAAAAATGGTGGCTAACCTTAACTCATAGACGAGGGTTAAAAATGAAGCAGTGAAGGAAGGAGTATGGAAATCATACCACCCAAAAGGTGTCGCGACCCGCCTCCCAGGATACCCGATAAGTTTGAATCTGTATCAGGTATTTCCAGAGCTATGGGTGTGAAGAAGAAAGATGAAGAGAGAATACAAGTACATCAGAAAACTCTGCAGGCCACTGTGCACGTGTTGGAAAGTACAAACAATACTCCAACTCAACCAACTCAGACAATATGACAGAGAAAACAAATAAGAGACAAACATAATTCCACTTATACATCAAAGATTTACATCAATTCTTCTTTACAATATTCTCATATGCAGGACATCATATGCAACACCTCGCAACTCTCACCAAACAAAACCCAAAAAGTACAATGCACTCTCAACTCATCTCACTCACCAACCCAAAACTCAACTTACACAATCCTCATATAAGCTTTACTGCTCCAGCCCTCTGACACAGCTCTTGCTATCAAACCAGACCTAAAACCACAAGGTGGGACACGTTACAGCGTGACCTAGTAGGAAGTCTAACAACACTAGGTAGGGGCCAGTCTCAGAGTTGCTCAACACTACAAAGGGACTATCTATCTAAGAAGGGTGGTCTAACAAGTAAAGGTCACAATGTATATATAAACGTACTAACGACGTGAGATGCAAGCATTACGAAAAACTTGTAAAACAAGCATGAGTAACCATATTATAACATGCAAGGCTGAAAGTAAACATAGGAACATGTTGACATGGGGTAATAGCATTAAAGTAAATAGAGGTGCAAGTCAGCATGAGATAACAACATTTACATTTGAAAGACAATTACTTTAGATTATCAATTTACATGTTTGGGAACCCGTGTAAATAATAGGACACTTAAGGAGCAGGACTTCACCCAGGTTGGGTGAAAAGCGGTACCTCTACCAGCGACACGAGCACTGGAGGGGCCTCTCATAACTCCCCACCTGAACGAAGCAATGTACGGGAGTGAGACAATCTATCATCTCGGTTTTTATTGGGACAAATGGAGCAAACCATCAATTACCGTCTGGTGCATCACGAGTCCACCATCGGCCGCTCCAACTCTAGTCAACTCTCTCATCCGGGAGTGACAAAGCGAGTGAGAAATCTATCATATGTCCGCTCCTTAAGTCCTACTCTTTACACGTGTCCCCCCCAAAGCCCACATATAAAGCTTCACCCATTTTAGAATGGACTGAAGACTCCAGATTATTATCACTCTTCCTCACTTTCAATTTCATAATAAATTACTCATTTCAATATTTGGCGGTCTTTATTACCGCTTTCTCAACATTTCCTTTCCATCATCATTTCATCGATGTCATGACTTAACAATGTACATTGCATTATAAATCTCATAAGAAGAATATCATAACACTATATACTTCCATGGCTCGAGCATGATTCTCAAATTAACATTGCATATGAACATATGACAAGCAATTAACAAATGAAGCTATGTATACACATATATAAGGATCTGTACACACATATACACTGTACTGTATATACATACTAGTCATTGCACATTTAATCGCTAGTTCTCACCCCCAAATTTCAAGTTTCCCAAAATTTCAAGTTTTCCCTCAAAATTTCAAGTTTCCTCCCAAATTTAGTGTTTTCCCCTCAAAATTGTCATTGCCACCTAGGACCAACTTGCCATGTAGGACAAACTTGCCATGCGGGCACGGTTCATTTAAGATTTTCACCCGCGAAATCTTTGTTCACAAACATTATTTACACAGTCAAATTTGTGCGAAACAACAAATTCGGCGTAGAACAATAAATTCGGTGAGGGCGCCCTTGAGTCGGAACAACAAATTAGCGTAAAAAAATTTAGCGGGCGCCTTCGGCGCGAAGGGTGGAAGTGCATAAGAGAGAGAGAGTGTGTGTGTGGTGTGTGGGTAAAAAGTAAAATGAGAGGTTTTTTAACAAAAAGGAAAAATAGATGGTATTCTGCGTAAACACTCATCTCAACCCTTCATTTACCAAGATTAAATCCTAGACATTCTTCTATCAACCTCTTTATACATCACCATGACATCAGCTTGTCCCAGTCAGCCCTAGAATTCAAAAAACTTTGTGTTTTAATATTTCCCAAAATTTCAAGTTTTCCCTCAAAATTTCAAGTTTCCTCCCAAATTTAAGTTTTCCCCTCAAAATTGTCATTGCCACCTAGGACAAACTTGCCATGTAAGACAAACTTGCCATGCGGACATGGTTCATTTAAGATTTTCACCCACGAAATCTTTGTTCCCAAACATTATTTACACAGTCAAATTTGTGCGAAACAACAAATTCAGCGTAGAACAATAAATTCGGTGAGGGCGCCCTTGAGTTGGAACAACAAATTAGCGTAAAAAATTTAGCGGGCGTCTTCGGCTGAGAGGTTTTTTTAACTGGTATTCTGCGCAAACACTCATCTCAACCCTTCATTGACCAAGATTAAATCCTAGCCATTCTTCTATCAACCTCTTTATACATCACCATGACATCAGCTTGTCCCAGTCAGCCCTAGAATTCAAAAAACTTTGTGTTTTAATATATAGATACACTGCACTGTACATTCATATACACTACACTGTACACAATTGTATTATAAATTGAACATACTTGTAGCATAATCTGAACACAGTTGTATTATAAACTGAACATACTTGTAGCATAATCTGAACATAGTTGTATTATAAAATGTACACACTTAATTTATATGATGTATCCACTTGTTTTATATGATACAACATATAGCATACTAACAATTTGATGCTACTAATATATAGCATACTAACAAAGGAAGTTAAACATAACATGTAGCAATATACTAACATGCATAGGACATGGATATAAACTACCTCCATAGGTGATGTATTGACATAGGCATGTTTCTACTTAACATGTAATATAATCATTTACATAATTGAGGCATAAAATGGGTATTGTGACATGCTAACATAACATGGATATGTGATATGCTAATATAACATGGATATGGCCTAAACTAACATATTCATGGCATAAATGCTAACATGGAACATAGAAATATATGGAGTAATTAGCATATGTCCAGTTTAACATAGCACGAGACATAATCTCCATGATATAATTAACATAATAGAACCTCCTCTTCCCTACACAACTTAAAGAATGACACCTAACTAGAGTTGTTAGGAAATCCTGCATCAAGATAATCTTCCTTCTTCATGCTATAGCCTTCCTCCTAGCTTCTTCTCTTCTACAAGCTCCTAGAATAAGAAACAACAACCAAGAGATGAAAGGGATGCTACGAGGGTGTGCAGAGTGAGGGTGGAGCGGTCCTATGGGTGCTCAGCATCCTTGAAGTCTAAGGGAAAAATTCGGCCAAGGAGGCGGAGTGAGGGAGAATGGAGGATGACAACACTTGATCTCTTTTTTCCCTTTTCTTTTCTTCCTTTTTCTTTCCTTTTTCTTCTCTTTAAAAATTCTCCATCATCAACCCCCATCCCTCTAAGTCCTCTCCAAATGACAAGTGGATAAGGGTTAGATGAGGTTTAACCATGGCATAACACATATTAGGATGTAGGTGAAGATCATTCTCCAAGTGACACCTAGCAAGCATGAGGTGACAAAATATGGTTAACATGTAAGAATACATAACTCCATGAAGCCTTCAAATATATATATGTGTGTTCATACTGTATTATATGTGTGTTCGTATTGTACTATATGTGTGTTCATATTGTACTCTATGTATGTACAAATGTGGTACATACATATACAAGTATATGGACATACATAGATAACGATCTGTACACAGATATACAAGGATATGTACATAGATATATGATGGTCTGTACCCACAGATCTACTACACAAGCATATGTACACACATATACTTTACATGGTACACATATATAAGAAACTGTACACAGATATACAATACACATATATATACAACCAGAAGTACATACGTAGATATATGCATATATATATGGCAGACGTACACGCATATTCATACAAATGTACATACATAAATCACTAACTGTACATACGATCGAGGATACGTATGTAACATCCGTACGTATGGAGACATGGTATTACATCCTACCCACCTTAAAATAAAGTCCGTCCTTGGACTTACTTGGCTAAGGGTCTAACCAGAGGTTGTTTAGGTCTAAGGGTTTTCCCACCCACGAAATACTAACACAACTACATCTATACTATACACATACATTAATATCACATACATGCACCATACTTACATATATACATAACACATATATGTACGTTAGGATATAGACCTATCATACATACGTACGACACACACATACTTCTCAACTACAATACATAGATATATACACATACTTGTATACACAAGACATATTCTTATATATAAATCGTATTCACACGTTACACATACATCCCTATCTTCATATCATACACATATCTTCACACAATATATACATATAAATACAAACCAACATTGCATAACTTGGCATACCTACTTATGTATTTGCATACACACCACTTATTAAGCCAACATATATATTTCACACACTACTTATGATCCATATCCAAATGTAGCTATACATATATATATACACATCTTACTATATCAATTCACACAATTACATTTATAGTATGCATACACTTATAATTATTCTTATGCATACCATTATACACTCTTATACATCCAAGTATACCTCTACCTAAACGTCCAAGCAAACATCCATATAGCACCACATATATCATGAATTTATTTATACACCAATATTTACACACAGAGATACTTCATATATGTAAACATCCATTAGATATCCATATACAAATATATCTCCTTATATCTCTTAAATATATAATTCAGTATCTACAGTTACAACTCTACAAACAATCATATAGTCATTCATATACACTCAAATGTAGACAAGGCATATATTAGCACATATCTATATACCACACACAGTACTTTATTACACGATAGTAGCCTTACACATAGATTCACACATCATATACTATCTACACTTCAATATATACAAACAACATTACTATACATACACCTCGTAGTTCATCTATATACGAACACTTATACCATGAATTATAAGGATACACACAAGTAGTCATACACGTATCTATGACGTATCTTAAATACAAATATAGCTATAGATACACACCTACGGGGATACATGCCAATATACATACAGTACTTATATATCTAAGCAAACACATAACCACTTACACATATATGTATATATACAAACGACTACCAATGCTTACCCTCAGGAAGCTCTGTATCTTGGGTTTCTAATACCATAGCTTTATCTTACGATTGGTCCCCTACCCACCTTGGGGCAAAACAACCCCTATGGAGCATTACCCACACTATCCTTACGCATGCCACAGTACGGAGACCTGCACGGGCCACCACCTGTCACGACCCACCTCTGATAAGTACTCCCCGGATACTCGATAAGTACGAATCCGTATCAGGTATTTCCAGAGCTACGTGTGTGAAGAAGAAAGACGAAGAGAGAATAGAAGTACATCAGAAAACTCTGCAAGCCACTACGCACGTGCTGGGAAGTACAGACAATACTCCAACTCAACCAACTCAGACAATACAGCATAGAAAAACAAATAAGAGACAAAAAAATAATTCCACTTATACATCAAAGATTTACATCAATTCTTCTTTACAATATTCTCATATGCAGGACATCATATGCAACACCTCATAACTCTCACCAAACAAAACCCAAAAAGTACAACGCACTCTCAACTCATCTCACTCACCAACCCAAAACTCAACTTACACGATCCTCACATAAGCTTTACTGCTCCATCCCTCTGACACAGCTCTTGCTATCAAACCAGACTTGAAACCACAAGGTGGGACATGTTACAGCGTGACCCAGTAGGAAGTCTAACAACACTAGGTCGGGGGCCAGTCTCAGAGTTGCTTAACACTACAAGAGGACTACCTATCTAATAAGGGTGGTTGTTAATGCCAAAATTGACCGGTACAGTTGTCAGGCTGACGTAGGCTCAAAGCGCTGAGTTGGAGCCTCGTCAGCAGCTGGAGTGGGACCCTCGGTTGGAGGAACCTGGGTCGACTGATGATAGTTGGAAGTGTTGCGACCTTCGATCGAGCTTCGGGCGACTGTTGCGTCAATCGTTCGAGGTTGGAGAGCTCGACGTCGACCTTCAATGCTTGACTGCGATCGCCGATCTGCACCACATGGACTCGTTAAGGCGGTCGGATCTGGGTTCCGACCCAAATCCCCTCTAATGCTTAAGTTAGTATGAAACTTTAGGAAGAGAGTGAGCTTGGTATAGCTGAGATCGACCCAAGGAGGTTCGTCTCGAGACTGACGATGCAAGCTCGAGTATAAGAATGGTAAAAGTGAGAAGATAGAGTTCTATGTCTTACACCTTGTACCTTGAAGATGGGACCCTTTCCCCTATTTAAGACGTTTAGGGTCCCTTTGGAGATGTTGGGGGATAACGGTCACCCATAATGTGGCCACGATTTTTCCTGCCTTCAATCCCACGTTCAAGCGAGAGGAACCCAACGGTCGACTAGCCATTCTGGCTTTGACTGAGTCAACATCGGGCTTCTTTGGCAGGCTTGTTGGGCCTTAATCATCCGTTAACCGAGTTGCCTCGAACTCTGGCCCAATGACTCAACAATGGTTCCCGTCACGCGACCTTCAAGGGTCCATCCGTTGAGGCCAAGCGACGTTACATCGCATTTAATGGGGCACGACAGTCGAGAAAATAGCACTCGAGTTCTAAGCACCAAAATGCCCGCCTCGTCGATTCCGATGATTTGTCGGTTCGAAATCCAAGACATTCTGGGTCCTTGGATTCTTGACGCATATTCCATCATGTGGTTGCTGCTTCGCCCATATATGCCGATTCTAGAGAAGGAGTGCAGGAGTACCGTCTCCATTCTCTCGATTCAGATTTTCCTTTTCTCGAAAGTAATGGCTTCGTCCTCTGCCTCCGGAAGGAATGTGGTCACCACCATACAGAAGAATCAGGAGGGGTCATGGATCCGGGCTTGTTGCCAAATGTGAGGTCCAAAGTCAAGGCCAACCAAATCGACGTGTTTCAGAGGAATTTTGTTCGCCTTGATTATCAGATTAGACTGCCTGGGAGGGACAAGAGGGCTCATCGTCCCAGTGATCGACAAGCGGGGGTTTATGTCAAAACATTCGAACAGGGCCTTCGATTTCTCATGCATCCCTTCATGCGGTACTTCCCGTGTACCGTGAACATTTCCCTCTGCCAGCTGATGCCAAACGCTATTGGCATGCTGATGGCCTTCATAGTTTTGTGCGTGACGAAAGGAATCGAGTCATCCCTGCATCTGTTCAACCACTTATTATCGATCCCTCCCCTTAAAACTCCAGAGTGGTATACGATAATGGCCCGTCAAGGGAGGAAGCTGCTGGAAGATCTTCACACCTCCAGCCACAAGTGGAAGGACGAGTTTGTGTTTGTGGTCTTCCAGGGGGCAAGCTTCTGCACCAGTTGGGGCGCCCCTGATTTGGGGCCTGCCAAGTGCCAAGTATAAGCCGCTGACTGTCGAGGAGAAGAAAGCCACCAACACTCTGAAGAGCTTACCCGAGGGTATGAGATCGATCGAGTGGATGTGGTCGGATGATGTGCTGTGTAGAACTGTGTGGACGAAAGGTCAGTTCGACCGTGCTTGCCAACTGTATCACCTTCATAGCCTGATCTAACTCGTTTGTTGCTCCAGCAGGTATGACTAGTGTGGATAGATCCTGCCTTGAAGGAAGCAATTGAGGCTTCCATCAGAGAGGCGGAGGTGAGAATGTTGTCACCCCAGGCGCCGATCGCATCAAGATCGATGGTCCAGCCGTCCAGAGATCGGCCCATGATCGTTGAAGGGATTGCCTAAGTGGCTCGCCCTCAGCAGAAGAAGAAAGGACCCCCCTCCGAGTTTGAGGTGGTTGCACTAGAGGGGGGCAAGAAGCGGAGGAGGATGGTTCTCAATGACTCGGAGCCTTTTGGGTCGAACGCATCCGCAGAGCAGGCCTCCCAGCCCGGGAGTGATGCACTCCATGAGGAAGATTTGAGGGAGACTCAGGTTCTGTCGGATCTTTGTGTGCATCGAAACACTTGGCCCTGGGGGGTCTGTCTCCCTCCGTAGAGTTTCCTGACGACATCCCCGAGGAGTATAGGCCGATGTTGCTAGGGGACCGATCTCCTCAAGCTCCCCTCGACTGTTTCGAGGAGGAGCTTGTCAAGGAGAGGTTTCCATTGAGTCGTGGGGATTCTGCTCTCCTCGACTGTGGGGCCACCTCCCGCATTGTCGAGAATGCGACCCTTCCACGAGACATGGCTGTCATGGAAAGGGTCGATTATGAACAGCTTGCGTCAATACCCGTCCATGCCAGCGTCCAGGTGATTATTGTTTGGGCCTTTATCGATGCCAATATCAGCTCATAAGCTGACGGTCAGATTTTGTGTGCAGGATCTTGTGGCGACCACGGCATTGCGTCGTCGAGCTTCTGTGGTAGCCGATCACGGTGTCACTTTGGAGGCCGTCAGGTCCAGGGTGGTGAAGTCCCAGGCTGAGCTGGAAAGAATTGTTGGATATGGACGACATGAATACACCCATGAGGGGATGTATGAGGGTATACGGACCTCAGATGTCGCGTGCACGAAAGCGTGCACGAAGGGAACCTTTTCTCGTGTGAAAAGGACCACTCGATAAGTGGAAAAAGTAACTTTATAAGTGCATAAAGGCACTCGATAAGTGAATGAAGAAGAGGATAAGTAAAAGGGCTAATATAGGCTAATAAGCTTATAATTGGTTATTTCCTACAATAACTACCCCTAAAGCCTATAAATAGGACCCAAGGGTATGCCTTTTACACCAATCCAACCATGCCATAAGTTTGCATAAGGCAACTTATGTCCTTCTTCTCCCTTCCATTAAAATCCTCTTCTAAATAGAGATTTAGGCGGTGAAACGCTGCTTCGATCCTCCGTGACGAAGTACCGACCGTTGTGGTGAATCCGAGGGTGAAGTTCAGAGACTACGGTGCCGAGTATGCAAGCGTAAGTCTATGTTATTATTCGATCCTAATGTCGTTGTTTTGACAAGATCCTACATTGGTATCAGAGCCATACGGGTTCGCCCCGGTCTAACCGTCGCCCCGGTCTCACCGATGAATGCGGCGTTGTCTCTTTCACGAATGAGTCTCCTTCCATTACAGATATGGTAGGAACACATCGTGACAGAGAGAATCACAATAGTTGTTTTTTTCACGTTAGGGTCTTCTGCCATTACGGATATGGCAGGAACTCTCCGTGACGGGAATAACTTACCGTTCATATCGCCAAACTCGTGCTCCTCATGGATGCTGAGTCTCCATTCAATTGAGAATGTGAACTCTCTTCATGTAGAGGGTGAAGTTTGCGGCCTTGAAAACGCTTTCTCTTCATTTTTTGGCACACAGCCATTGAAGCAAAACCGTTTTCTCGACGAACGGGTGCTTCATCGGAGAAGACGATGGTAGTTATTCTCAACGGAGAAGATGAAATTTTTTGGTGCATGATCACCATGGCCATATGGGCTATGGAGGCAATGCATCCCCCCTCCCCATGCAGAGGGGGTTGGCTACGGCCAATAACAACCACGGCCACCCCTCCGACGGGGGTGTGCGGCCTACCCCATGCAAGGGGGTGGCCGGCCATGGCCATATGGGCCATGGCCGGCCAAGGCCAAAGGGCCATGGCCGGCAATGGCCAGGGCCGGCCCCGACCAGGGCATGGCCGGCTCTGGCCGACCAGGGGGCCCTGGCCATGGCCAGGGCCAGGCCTGGCCGAGGCCAGATCAGGGCCAGGAGGCCCTGGCCGGCCTCGGCCAGAGCTAGGGGCCAGCCTGGCCGGCCCTGGCAGAGGCCAGGGCCGGCGCCTTGGCCTCAGGCCAGGGCTTGGCCGGCCCTGGCCGGGGGCCAGGGCCAGGCCAGTGGCCTGGCCGAACCTGGCAGTGGCCAGGGCCTGGCCGAGGCCAGCCCTGGCCTCTGCCAGGGCAACGGCCGGCCCTGGCAGTGGCCAAGGCCAGGCCATGGCCAGCCGGCCCTGGCCGAGGCCAATGTCCGGCCACTGCCGACCCCGGCCTCGGCCAGTGTCGAGCCCCGGTCGAGCCCCAGTTGACCCTGTATTTATGGGGGGAAGCTTGCATGAATGTGACATGCATGGCCGGTCCATACGGGGCCGACGGCAGTTATCTGCGGCAAATTCCCTTACAGAAGGGGAGCGCACGGATCCATATGGGAGCCGGCGATGATGGCTTGCAGAAAAATCCCAAAGGGGGGATCCGGCCTTGGCACGGCTACGCCTAATCCCGGCAAATGGCCAGGGATTACCGTATATTTCGCTAGTATCATAAGGGTACTAAGTTGAAATATCATTTTTGCTTTTGAAAAATACGTTTTCAAAAATGCTTTTCCGCTGCGAAGTACTATAAGAGTACTATCGTTTGATAAGTGAGGGGAAAATATTGAAAGTTGTTCTAGATGGTGATTGGAATCGTAGAGACCTTTCCGATCCTAGAGCAACTTATTCAATATTTTTTGAAAGTAACTTATCAAATGTAATGATATCATTCCAAGTGGGATATTCCAAGTGGGAGTGATATCTATGTATAAGAATTTTATGCAATGATTTTTGATCGAACCTTCGGTTTTGTGTCTTTTTGCAGCATTTTAAAGTTAAAATGTCTTCCTCTTCAAAGAATATCGTCGCTGAGTTAAACAGAGGTGAAAAACTCAACGGCGATAATTACAAACTATGGTCCATCAAGATACAATACGTTCTAGAGGAGAAAGAAGTGCTCGAAATTCTGAAGAACGTAATGATTGAATCCGAGTTGGGCACTACGGCCCAACACAGACGAGACAAGGAAGCTTTTGATGCTTGGTCTCGGAAGAACAAGATAGCTCGCATTACGTTATTGTCCAGTATGGCCGATGACATAATGCGCATCTTCCGAGAGCATGACCTAGCCATGGACATATGGTCCAAGCTTGAGGAGAAGTTTGGTGGCACATCGGTGTCCAAACTTCGTTCTTTAACTATAAGATATGATTCATACAAGAAACGTCCAGATCATTCCATGGGGAAACATCTGCGACATATGTCGAATCTAATCTCAGAGTTAAAGGATGCAGGTCATGTGCTCACTGATGATCAACAAATCCAAGTAGTCATACGTTCCCTGCCAAATGGGTGGGACCAGATGAAGATGCATCTCACTCACAATGAGAGCATCAAGACCTTCAGCGATGTTTCAAAGCACCTCGAGTTAGAGGAAGAGTGGCTTGCGGCTGCCAAGCCAAGTGCAGAAGTGCACATGGTTGCTAGTTCCTCACACGGGGGAAAGAAACGGAAAGATCGTTCGAAGTCTACTAATGAACGTAATAAGCAACCTGAGTCAACCAAGAAACCCAAACATAAGGGTGGACACAAGAAATGGCACAAGAAGAAAGACTTGAAGAGGATCAAGTGCTTCAAGTGCAACAAGTTAGGTCACTATGCCCGTTCTTGTAGGAATGAAGGTGACAAGGTAACTTGTAATGATAGTTACATGTGTGTTTCTAGTTCAATATTTCTTTTAGAATCTAATCCATTTTGGATAATTGATTCAGGTGCCACCGACCACATAGCAAGGAATAGACGGTCCTTCGTGGAGTATCACTGGATAGCCCAAGGAACAAAGTGGATCTATGTAGGAAACAACACACGTGTTGAAGTGAAAGGCGTTGGGACTTGCAAGCTATTCGTGGACAACGGCCGCACTATCTTACTACATGATGTCCTCTTCGCTCCAGATATTCGAAGGAATATTATATTTGTGGTCGTGTTAATGGGTCTTGGTTATAGCTGGTTTTTTCATGATTGTAAAGTGGACTTGTTTTGTAATAATTCCTTAATTGGTACTGGGTATGTATTCAAAGGATTTATTGTATTAAATACAATGTATGACTCTTCATTTTGTAATGAAAATTTCCTTGTTACAAATTCTTCGACTTATGAGTCTGATATAATTTGTTGGCACGCAAGGCTTGGTCACATTAGACCAACACGAATGGATAGACTTGCCAAACGTGGCCTTCTATCCAATGTTTCAAAGGTTGATATGTCAACTTGCGAACATTGTCTTGTAGGGAAATCTTGTCGTAAGCCGTTTGGAACCGGCACAAGGGCCGAGGTTCCATTACAGCTAATCCATTCGGACATATGTGGTCCGATGAATGTCAAGAAAAGACGCGGTAAGTCCTATTTCATCACTTTTATTGATGATTTCACCCGATTCGGTCATATCTATTTGATATCCCACAAAAGTGAAGCATTAACCTGCTTTCAAAACTATATGAGTTTAGTGAAAAAAATCAATTAGATCGCAAGATTAAGGTCTTGCGAACCAATAGGGGCGGTGAATATCAATCAGCAAGTTTTAAGGAACTTTGTGATGAAAAGGGCATAGTTCATCAGGTAACTATGCCTTATACTCCGCAACAAAATGGTGTTGCAGAAAGGAGAAATAGGACTTTAATGGAAATGGTCCGTTCAATGATGGCGCAAGCTAACTTACCAATCATCTTTTGGGGTGATGCATTATTGACGGCCGCTTTCATCTTGAACAGCGTACCCTCGAAATTAGTTAGCTCCACTCCTTATGAGTTATGGAACCAAAGGTCTCCTGACTTAAACATTTTAAAACCTTGGGGATGTGCATCCTACGCACATATTTCCTCCCATAAGTATGGCAAACTTGGGCCACGGGGAAGGAAATGTATCTTTATACGATACGCAGAAAACTCCAAAGGTTATGTTTTCATTGGTCAGGAAGACAATGGAGGTCTAATTGAATTTAAGTCGAGGGATGTCACTTTCTTGGAAAACGAGTTTCCAAGACAGGGCGAGATAAGTCAGGACTTATCTCTATTTGAGATTAATGATCAAGAAGGATTACCTCATTCGAGTGGGAGAATTCTTGGTGAAGACAAAAATACGTTTCAAACATCACCAATGGATGATACGAAGACGCTAATCCTATTCCATACGGAAATAATGATCCAAGTGGGAGCATTTCTAACGACATTCCAAGTGGGAGTGATATTAGAATTGATCTAAATTCGAGTCAACAAGGACTTGAAGAATCTCAAATACGACGTAGTAGTCGTACAAGGTTGACTCCTCTAAGATTTGAGGATGAATTTCTGTAAACCTTTATGACTTTACTACAAGATGATGACGAGCCTGCTACTTTCAAACAGGCCGTATCATGCCCTGCAAAAGACAAATGGATGGAAGCGATGAAGGAAGAGTTGGAATCCATGAAAGTTAACCAAGTCTGGGACTTAGTTGACTTACCCAGAGGACGTAGAGCTATTGGGAACAAATGGGTTCTCAAGGCCAAGCATAAGGCTGATGGCTCTATAGACAGATATAAAGCTCGCCTTGTCACGAAAGGTTTTACGCAACAGGAAGGGATAGACTACGAAGAGACCTTCTCACCTGTTGTTCGTTTCACCTCGATTCGCCTGATTCTAGCTATGGTAGCTTGCTTAGACCTCGAATTACATCAGATGGAAGTAAAGACTGCCTTTCTCAATGGAGAATTGGATGAGGAGATTTATATGGAACAACCAACAGGGTTTGTAAAAGAAGGAAACGAACATAAGGTTTGTAAACTTCGTAAGTCCATATATGGTCTTAAACAATCCTCGAGGCAATGGTATATACGATTTCAAGAAGTTGTCTTATCAAATGGTTTTTCCATGCTTGATGAAGATAACTGTGTATATATCAAGAGGATCAAAAGCAAGTACGTTATTATGTCTCTATATGTAGATTACATTTTAATAGCCGGAAATGACAAGGGCTTTGTGATGGATATCAAGGCTTGGCTTTCATCAGTTTTTGAGATGAAAGACATGGGAGAAGCCGCATATATCCTTGGAGTTAAGATTTCAAGGAATCGTTCGAAGAAACTTCTTTCTCTTTCACAAGAGACTTATATAAAGAAGGTTCTAGAACGTTTTAATATGCAGGACTGCAAGTCCATTGATACTCCTATCAGTAAATGCGATAATTTATGTCTGAAATCATGTCCAAAGAACCAAAAGGAAAAGGAAATTATGGAAAAAGTTCCATATTCCAGTGCAGTTGGTAGTCTTATGTACGCAATGATGTGTATAAGACCGGACATCTGTTTTGCCGTTGGAATGGTAAGTCGTTACCAATCCAATCCAGGGCAAGTACACTGGAAAGCAGTTAAGAGGATACTGTTGTATCTTAAAGGAACTGCAAACTATGCTTTATGCTATCAAGGAGATGCCTTGAGGCTCGAAGCCTACACTAATGCTGATTGGGCGGGTGATCTCGATGAGCGACGATCGACCTCAGGATATGTTTTTCTACTCGGATCTGGTGCAATATCCTGGAGTAGCAAGAAACAATCCTGCATCGCACTTTCAACTATGGAAGCCGAGTTTGTAGCATTTAGCATGGCAGTCCAAGAAGCTGTTTGGCTTAGGAAGTTCTTAGACATGCTAATTGATGCAAATGACTCAGGTGCTGTACCAATACACAGTGATAGTCAAGCATCTATAGCATATGTCAAAGATCCAAAATTCCATTGTAAGACCAAACACATTGATATCCGCTACAAATTTGCAAAAGACTATGATAAAACCAAGAAGGTAGACATTAGGTACATATCTACGCATGAGATGATAGCGGATCCGCTTACGAAGGCGATCCCCAGAGATGTGTTTTACAAACACTTATCATCTCAAGGATTGCGTAAGAGCTGAGTTGTACCAATGTATATTCCCATGTCTATGAATGATCAAATTTAATAAAAGAATAAGTTCTTTTCGACATTGCATATAAGTTTCTTGAAAATGTTTGTGTACATTTTTTAAATCTCAGCTGGTTTTCTAGTATGTCGGACAGATTAAGGTTGGCTCTCTCACATGAGCAACCGACTTTATTATATCAGACGGATAGAATAAAGATGAGACCTGTTTAAAGTCAAAAATCGTCAGACGGATGATTTAGAGTCATGACTTAAACAAAATGGTCGTATGAAAGATCTACATCATATGGATGCTTACAAAAGATCTAATAGGATTATTAAATCCTATATGTCTTATGCGGGATGTGGGTCCAGAAGATGATTTGAGTAGTAAAAGGGACTCAAAATCAGACATTGTGGTGTGTGATCATCATCCTTACAACATCATTAAGACATACGCTCCCTGGGAAAGGAGTGATGTTGTAATACATATTCATACTACGTATGCATTTGACCATTGGGTTAGAATAGTAAATTTTGTTTACTATTATGTGAGACCCAAAGACCACACGGGTCTTAACTCGTTACCCTTATGGACTCTAATTGGTTCCTTTAGATTTGACTGGGTGATTGCTATCTTAGCATGTTACTTATGGACTATGGTCAATTCGGTCCGGCGGGGCATGTTAGAAAAGCAAGTCAAGTCAAGATCGAAAGGATCGAAAGAAGAGGAAGATTAATTTCATATTCACATTTGGACTTTAGAGATTCAAAGCTGGCCAGCCAATTGTAATCCAGATGGGATTCAATTGTTGAATATAAAGTATAAGAAATGTGAAGAAATAATCTAGGGTAAAGCATGTGTTGATCTACTCAACTTTGCACCTCGAGGGGTGTTGTGTATCACTATCAAGTGCACAACAGTGGACTCTATGCGCATGACGGTCACACGGCCTATTTCTGGGTATGATAAACAGAAGAGTTAGAGGAAAATAAGTTTCCTTACAATCCCCTCAAGTGTGAGTGGGAGATGTTGGATATGGATGACATAAATACACCCATGAGGGGATGTATGAGGGTATACGGACCTCAGATGTCGCATGCACGAAGGCGTTCGCGAAGGGAACCTTTTCTCGTGTGAAAAGGACCACTCAATAAGTGGAAAAAGTCACTTTATAAGTGCATAATGGCACTCGATAAGTGAATGAAGAAGAGGATAAGTAAAAGGGCTAATATAGGCTAATAAGCTTATAATTGGTTATTTTCTACAATAACTACCCCTAAAGCCTATAAATAGGACCCAAGGGTATGCCTTTTACACCAATCCAACCATGCCATAAGTTTGCATAAGGCAACTTATGTTCTTCTTCTCCCTTCCATTAAAATCCTCTTCTAAATAGAGATTTAGACGGTGAAACGCTGCTTCAATCCTCCGTGACGAAGTACCGACCGTTGTGGCGAATCCGAGGGTGAAGTTCATAGACTACGGTGCCGCGTACGCAAGTGTAAGTCTATGTTATTATTCGATCCTAATGTCGTTGTTTTGATAGGATCCTACAAGAATCAGCCGCTCTCCGAGACGAGGTCGTTAATCGTTGAGAAACTGGAGCAAGAGCTAAGCGAGTCTCGTAGGAGGGTGGCTGAACAGATCACCTTAGGAGAGCGAGCGGAGAATGCTCTACTGGAGGAGAGAGTCGAAGCTGACGTCATTGCAGAGGAGGCGATTCGGGACTTCACAGCTTCATTTCCTGACTTTGACGAGCTCTATAAACTAGGTTATGAGCGATGCCGGCTGGAGATGAGGAACCGATTCTTTGACCTCTCCGCAGAGATTAACGAGATCCCAGTGATCTATCCAGATCTTGGTGAGGATGATTCTAGCCAAGGCGACGACGAGTCGAGCCAAGGCATAGAAGAGGTAGCTCCAGTGGACGAGGCTACCACCATGGCTGGTGACGAAGCAAGAGCGGTTGCTACGGGGATGCCGGAGCATGTGACCGCTTTGGAGGGAGATCGAGGGCCTGAACGGTCGCTATAAGATCTAGCCTGATAGAAATTTTTGAATGTATAGGGGAGGGGTAATGTAAGTGAAAACAATATTTTGTAATGGAGAGTGACAAGAGAATTGGCCTGTGTATTCTCGTATGCCATTGCCTCTCTTTGTTTGTTTTCGCTCACGCCCCGTAGTGGTCTTAATGCCTGATGGTTCCTTTCGATAGGTTAGGCGCTACTTCGGAGTGATCGAGGATAAACCATCGAACCACATTTATAATTTGACCACCATGTTCCATGGAGAGAGAGAGAGAGAGAGATCTACCAGATTCGTGGTTGATGAAGTGGGGATTTGGGTCATTCAGTAGCGAAGGGGTGGTCCCTTCAGTTTACGGCTAGCGCCCGCTTAGGAGAGTCATTCAGTAACGAAGGGGTGGCCCCTTTGACTTACGGCTGACGCTCGTTTAGGGAAGTCGTTCAGTCGCGAAGGGGGTGGCCCCTTCGACTTACGGCTGACACTCATTTAGGCGAGTCGTTCAGTCGCGAAGGGGTGTCCCTTCGACTTACGTTACGACTGAACGCTCGTTTGGGAGAGTCATTCAATAGAGAAGGGGTTGCCCCTTCGACTTATAGCTGACGCTCGTACGAGAGAATCGTTCAGTCATGAAGGGATGGCCCCTTCGACTTACAGCTGGCGTTCGTTTAGGAGAGTCGTTCAGTCGCGAAGGGGTGGCCCCTAGGACTTACAGCTGATGCTCGTTCGAGAGAGTCGTTCAGTCGCGAAGGGGTGGCCCCTTCGACTTACGACTGACGCTTGTTTAGGAGATTCGTTCAGTCGCGAAGGGGTGGCCCCTTCGACTTACGACTGACGCTTGTTTAGGAGATTCGTTCAGTAGTGAAGGGGTGGCCCCTTCGACTTACGGCTACAGCTCGTTCAAGAGATTTGTTTAATGGTGAAGGGGTGGCCCCTTCGACTTATGGCTGACGCTCGTTTGGGTTTGTCGTTCAGTCACAAAGGGGTGGCCCCTTCGACTTATGGCTGAACGCTCATTTGGAAGAGTCGTTCAATAGCAAAGGTGTGGCCACTTTGACTTACAGCTGACGCTCGTTCGAGAGCGTCGTTCAGTCATGAAGGGGTGGCCCCTTCGAATTACGATTGACGCTCGTTCGAGAGAGTCGTTCAGTCGTGAAGGGATGGCCCCTTTGACTTATGGATGACACTAGTTTAGAGAGATTCGTTCAGTCGCGAAGGGATGGCCCCTTCGACTTACGGTTGACGCTCGTTTAGTAGAGTCGTTCAGTATAGAAGGGGCGGCCCCTTCGACCTACGGCTGACGCTCATTTGAGAAAGTCGTTCAGTGGCGAAGGGGTGGCCCTTTCGACTTATGGCTGACGCTCGTTCGAGATAGTCATTCAGTCGCAAAGAGGTGGCCCCTTCGACTTATGGCTGACGATGGTTTAGGAGAGTAATTCAGTCGCGAAGGATGGCGCCTTCGACTTACGGCTGACGCGCGGTCGAGAGAGTCGTTCAGTCGCGAAGGGGTGGCCCCTTCGACTTACGGCTGATGCTCGTTTAGGAGAGTCCTTCAACAGCGAAGGGGTGGCCCCTTCGACTTACAGCTGACGCTAATTCGAGAGAGTCGTTCAGTCACGAAGGGGTGGCCCCTTTGACTTACTGCTGACGCTCGTTCGAGAGAGTCGTTCAGTTGCGAAGGGGTGACCCCTTTGACTTACGGTTGACGCTCGTTTAGAGAGAGTCGTTTAGTCGTGAAGGGGTGACCCCTTCGACTTACAGCTGACGCTCGTGTAGGAGAGTCGTTCAGTAGCGTAGGGGTGGCCCCTTCGACTTACGACTGACGCTCGTTCGAGAGAGCCATTCAGTCACGAGGGGGTGGTCCCTTCGACTTAAGGCTGACGCTTGTTTGAGAGAGTCGTTCAGTAGCGAAGGTGTGGCCCCTTCGGCGTATGGCTGACGCTCATCTATTTGCCTCTACGTAAGTAGGTTCAGTTTTCCCAACACCTCTTAAGGATCAGATCCTTTTTCGAGGGGAGTTTTGATTGGGTAATATCTACAGACTTTACAAAGGCTCAAGGAAGCGAAGCTTTATTCGATAAAGGAAATCATGCTTTATTGATGGAAGAAAGAAAAACGGGAAAGGCGTACAGGTGTTTTCCGATCGATGTTGGAGCTGTTGCCGTTCATCTTTATTCGCCAGGAGTTTTTGGTGGTTCATAAGTCGACCACCTTGGTGACAGGTGATCTCATCATCTTGCTCTTCTGTTTTGAGGATCCTTCCTTGCTGGGTGAATCGCCGGTCTGGCCTTTGGGGTGTCCCCGTTTGACTAGGGCATAGATCTCCTTTTTGAGAGTCCAATAGTCGTTTGTGTCATGCCCGTAGTCGTTCTGGTATTTGTAGAATTTGAGGTCGTCCCTCTTCTTGTATTTTCCTTCTTTGCAGCCTCTTGGATCAGCTCTTCTCGCGGGATGTAGGCGACGACTTCGGTCTTAGGAACGACCGCCTTAGCGTAAGTAGGATACTCCTTGCTTCGAGGGCTTCTCTCCCTAGGCCTCTTGTCTCGGGACTCCTGGCGGGGGGTTCCCGAGTTTGGTCTCTCTCGCCTTGTGTTCCCTTGGCTGGATGGGGGTGCTTTCCACATTAGCCCCAGCTGGCTCTTCCACCTCCTCGGAGGAAGTGAAATGATCTGTTATATTGAGCATCTCTGCGACAGTGTTAGGTGGGAACTGGTGAAGGGCCCTCCTCAAGTGCTTGTTCCTGACTGCCTGGATAAGTGCCGCTATGATGGTCACATCTGGCTTTTCTTCTACATCGAGCCTCTCGCCGTTGATCTCTGGACGAAGGCTCGGATTGACTCGTTCTTGTTTTGTTTGAGTGAGAAGAGGTGGGACGACCTCTTCTTGGGTCGTCGTCTGATGGCAAATTACTTGCATAATATTTCCACCAACTCGTCAAATGAGCCGATGCAGCGGTGGGGTAGCCCTTCGTACAAGCTTTCGGCCCTCTTGAGCAGAGTGGCATTGAAAGCTCTACAAAGGTATGGCTCGTCAGCTCCGTGGAGTAGCATGACATTCAAATACTTCTGAATGTGCGACCATGGGTCGCCTCTACCATCATAAGTTGGTAGGGCAGGGAGCTTGAATTTGGGAAGAAAAGGAGTGGAGAGGATATTATCCTTCAGTGGAGTCTTCCGAATAGTGGATTGGCCAAGCACGGATTCTCCTTCTCCAAGTTGCGAGAAGTTGGCTCCGGAGGAACGATTCATGATCGCCTCCCTTCTGGCAAATCCACCTGTAGGGTTTAGCGGGTTATAACCTAGAGGTGCCCCATATATTACTTAATCTAGGATGTTGGGGGTCGCCGCTTGGTAACTAGAGTAGGTGGGTTCTTGCTGGAGCACTGATGCGTCCGGAACTAACTCCGAAACGATGTCGTTTACCGCAAGCGCACGGTATAGTGGCAAGCGGGTATCGAACACGGGAAAGCGGTGCTATACTACCTAGCTACTCCTAGGCTGAGTTAGACTTGCCGGTTTATTGGTGGGTGTGGATTATGGAGTGTCGTGATGGTGATGGATGCGAAGGTTGTGTCACTCAACGTTGCAAACAAGGGGTTCCACACAAAGAACGAAAGAGATAAAATACAAAATATTAGGGCTTAGGGCTCGCCACTAGGACCGTCGGATGTCGACACTAGGTTAAGACTCTTACGTTGCGTTGGTTTTATTGGGGATTGTAGCATCTAGGAAGTGAATTCATGGTTCTAAGAACCATGAATCTAACATATCACATTAGCCTGTAGGTGCATACAATACGTGCATTAAGGATCTACGATAATCTCACCAATCTCGTGGTTCGAATGCTCTCAACTCGTTCCACTCTCGTGTGTTAGAGCTTCGAGGTATTTTGGTGGCTCTTATTGATGCAATGGCGGTAGCCATCAATTAGTTATATAGTTCATTGGTGGATCCCCTCAAGGCACGAGCCGGGTATGGTCACGTGCCTCGGTTGAACCCACTAACTCCCTAATTAAATCCGTTGGATATTCCTTAAGCTAATCGATTCCACCGACCGTGGACACGATCTCAGTACGAATTCTCCTAGGGATCTTAATAGATCAACCAAAATACAACCCTATTTATACCAACGCACCATAAAAATTCCAACTTTGCAACTAAGTCCTAAGATCCATGGGCTAATCCCTTAGCCCTAGAAAATACTACTCATGCAACATAGGAAGAACAATAGAAGATTCAATAATAGCAAGAGAATTCATCTTAGCATGCATCAATGAGATATTCAACAAATAATCACAAAGAAATAACAAATAAATAGAATTAAAGAGACAAAAGTACTTATCTTGATACAAAGGAGGGGCCTAAGGCATGGCCAAACTCCCCGAAAGATCGTCTCCACAAAAGTCTAAGAAAGATCTCAAAAATTCTCTTTTGAAAAGTATCCCAAAATCTCCTCCAAAACTAATATAAAAAACTTCCCTAAAACTCCCCTACAGCCTCCTACAGAAGTCTCCCTGGCGGCTCAGAAGAAATCCCCCCAAAACCCTCCAATCATTCCAAAAATCCGGGTGCAGATCAAATAATGGGCCCACAGCGACTCGGCCCGAGCACAAAGCTGCTCAGTCGAGTCATTCGACAGCTCGGGCCGAGTAGTAGGCTGCTCGGTCGAGTTTTACAGAGAATCAAAGCACCCAAAAATACGTCGCTCTGCCAACCCGGGCTGATTCGGCGCTGCTCGATCGAGTAGGATGTTACTCGGGCCGAGTAGGAGGCTGCACGGTCGAGTCGAAGGTTGCTCGACTGATTGGGACTAAAAAACACACTACAGCCTCATTTGCACATGACTCGGGCCGAGTAGGAGGTGCTCGGGCCGAGTATGATGTTGCTCGGTCGAGTCGGACACCAAAATGCACGACTCGGGCCGATAGAGTGCTACTCGACCGAGTAGGCTGCTGAGAACAATTTCAGCACTGCACCATCAACTTGCAGAAATTTTTCAGCGCTCATCCAACCTCCAATTTGTACGTTCTTGGTGGCATTGGAACCGTCTTGAAGTATACTACCTGGGAAAAATATCAGAAAAATAGTGAAAAATCCTAGGTGATAGAAGATTTAGAAATAGTGCACGGTTATCCTGTTTTCAGCACTTCGGGTCGCTCGATTCCTTCGCCGCATCATAGTTCGATCGAGCGACCTTCTCTCTTGCCTCTTCTTTGCTCCAGTATTCTTCTTTGACACCTCAAACATGTCATCATGAGTCTCATTGGTGCTCTCATGTCGCCGACCGTCTTATCGGCTCCAAATTGCTCCAATATCGCCCAAATCCCTGAAATGGACATAAATGCTCCGAAAGTCATATTATTCCAAATAATAGCGCAAAAGCGTATAAAATATGTAATTGAGCAATCATTTTGACTTGTAATCTTATCGATAAAATGTGGAATATAATGACACATCAAGCACGAAAGCTCGATTGTCTACCCTGGCTCCGTTGTATTGGTGGGCTAGGGGGTCGAACCGTCGAGGTTATCTCTACCCTTAGGTCCCCCAGATCTCGGAGGTATGTTGAGCCCCTCATTGGTGTCAGGTAAGGATTTGGAGGCAACGGTGGTTCATTTACGGGGGATGGTATCCCCATGTTCTGGAGTACTAAAGCCACCAGAGCACCTAGGCCCCTATCGATCTGCTCAGTGAACTGGGTGAACTCCTTTTGGGTCACTCCAGGCTCCTTTGTCTCCTCCACTGGTCGAGGTGGTGGCGTCATGGAGTTCACGACGTCCTCTACCAAGACGTTGTTTGCTCTAGGCTTTTCCTTCGGACCTTCGACCGGTCTGACATTATTGGGTCCAACTGTCGTAGCTTTTGGATTGCTTTGGGATGTCAAGCTAGTTAACGTTTCCCACAGACGGTGCCAAACTGTTAAGGCCAAAATTGATCGGTACAGTTGTCAGGCAGACGTAGGCTCAAAGCGCTGAGTTGGAGCCTCGTCAGCAGCTAGAGTGGGACCCTCGGTTCGAGGAACCGGGGTCGACTGATGATAGTTGGAAGTGTTGCGACCTTCGATCGACCTTCAGGCGACCGTTGCGTCGATCGTTCGAGGTTGGAGAGCTCGACGTCAACCTTTGATGCTTGACTGTGATCGTCGATCTTCACCACATGGACTCATTAGAGGGGTCGGATATGGGTTCTGACCCAAATCCCATCCGATGCTTAAGTTAGTATGGAACTTTAGGAAGAGAGGGAGCTTGGTGTAGCTAAGATCGACCCACGGAGGTTCGTCTCGAGACTGACGACGCAAGCTCGAGTATAAGAATGTTAAAAGTAAGAAGATAGAGTTCTATGTCTTAGACCTCGTACCTAGAAGATGGGACCCTTTCCCCTATTTATATATGTTTAGGGTCCATTTGGAGACGTTGTGGGATAACGGTCACCCATAATGTGGCCACGATCTTTCCCTGTTAATAGGAGTAAAAGTTACACACGTCCCCGAGATTCTCGATTCTGCCTTTAATCCCACGTTCGAGCGAGAGGGACCCAATGGTCGACTAGCCATTCTGGCTTTGACTAAGTCGACGTTGAGCCTCTTTGGCGGGCCTGTTGGGCCTTAATCATCTGTCGACCGAGTTGCCTCGAACTCCGGCCCAATGACTCAACAGTGGTCTAACAAGTAAAGGTCACAATGTATATATAAACGTACTAAGACGTGTGATGCAAGCATTATGAAGCACTTGTAAAACATGCATAAGTAACCATATTATAACATTCAAGGGCTGAAAGTAAACATAGGAACATGTTGACATGGGGTAGTAGCATTAAAGTAAATAGACGTGCAAGTCAGTATGAGATAACAACATTTACATTTTAAAGACAATTACGCTAGATTATCAATTTACATGTTTGGGAACCCATGTAAATAATAGGACACTTAAGGAGCATGACTTCATCCAGCTTG